>JAYMFT010399811.1:0-19001 GCA_038088735.1 Panulirus argus | reverse complement strand
AGAGAGAGAGAGAGAGAGAGAGAGAGAGAGAGAGAGAGAGAGAGAGACAGACAGACAGACAGAGAGACAGACAGACATGCGCAGAGATCCTGGACACACAAGGCTGAAAAACGGAGATGAGACAAAAAAGAGATCATCATGTGGCCCTTGCCCACGAGCCTTGAAGCAGTAGGCCACAGGAGCCTTGAGAGGGCAGGCCTTGTGATAAGGGCAGAGCCTGGCCCAGTGACCCATCCCACGAGCCTTTAGTTTAGGCCACACGAGCCTATAAAGGACAGGCCTTGTGATGAGAAGGGCGGAGCGTGACCCCGCAAGGCGGTCCGAGATTCCTGCGAGAAAGTTCCCGTCCGTCGCGTCCTATAATGCACGAGGCCGCAGCCGCCGACGTTAGCCGCAAGTGTTGTATAAAGTGGAAGTGCCTCAGATGGCCTCTCTGCCGGGGAACAGACTCTTTTTTTTTTCTTTTTATTAAATTAGGTGCAAGTGGCCGAAATGGACTCTCAGGGGAATGAGCAGGGTAAAAAAATGTTAATTAAAGTGCAGGCCGCTTAAACGGACTGACTCTCCGGGAAAACTGTTGGGGGCAACTTGAGGAGTTCAGGAATAAGGTGTGTGTGTGTGTGTGTGTGTGTGTGTGTGGGGCGAGGTGGTCTGGGGTTGCTCCTTCCCCCCCCAGACTGCGGAGGCCTGGAGGTTTCCTTCCTCCCCCTGCATGTGTGTGTCGAGCTTTTCCACCTCCTACCCCCCTAAGAGTGGAGAGGTGTCTGGGGTGTTTCCCGAAGACAGGAGTGGTGTGGATCTTGCCTCTCCGCAGAGAGTGGAGATGCGTGGATTTTGCTCCCCCAAAGACTGGGGAGGTGTTGGAGCACGTCCCCTTCAGACTGGGGGAAGGCCTGGGGGTTGTTTCTCCCCAGCCCGGCCGGTGTCGAGGAAGGGTTGACACTTACGCCACACGTGCACTCGGGACGGCTGGCTGCCTGGCCTAGATAGATGAATATGCAAATTGACCAAGGGAATATATGTCAGGGGGAGAGAGAAAAAGGGGAAAGCGAGGGAGGAAGGAATGCAGGAGAAAGATGTGTGGGAGAGAGAGAGGAAGGGAATATATGTGGAGAAAAGGAAATGATCAAACAACAACCCTCTCAGCAGTGACAAACTACAACCTACAAACTACAACTCTATCAGCGGTGACAAACTACAACAAACAAACTACAACCCTCTCAGCAGTGACAAACTACAACAAACAAACTACAACCCTCTCAGCAGTGACAAAGTACAACCCTCTCAGCAGTGACAGACTACAACCCTTTCAGCAGTGACATACTACAACAATCTCAACAGTAACAAACTACAACCCTCTCAGCAGTGACAAAACACAATTATCTCAGCAGTGACAAACTACAGTCCTCTTAGCAGTGACAAACTACAACCCTTTCAGCAGTGTCAAAGTACAACCCCCTCAGCAGTGACAGACTACAACCCTTTCAGCAGTGACAAACTACAACCCTCTCAGCAGTGAAACTACAATCCTCTCAGCCACTGCTCTGTGCATCACAACCATCCAGAGCATGAAATCAAATGGTTATATCGTTTGCCTTCAATACAAATTCACCTAAAATCAAAATACCTTTATTTTTATACAGATATTCTCCCTTGCGTCAGTCTCACGTTTTCTCTCTACCTAAAACCACACGAAGTCTCTTCAAAGAAAACAGGTAAAAAAAAATAATACCTTTACTGTATACTTTTACGTGGCCTTTGTAGGTGTGTCTCTGTACATCGGAAAAAATAAAGTCACTATGTAACAAAGTCGTTATTTTTACGACAAGTCGACACCGATTGGAGTCCCGACGTTATTTTGCCGACTAGTTTATTTTCTACATTAATCCTCCGACATATTGCTTAGACTTTCAAGATGGCGATGGATGTGGATAGTCACACGACCCTGGTGGGCATTAGTGCAATGAGAAACTGGCCAAAAGGTTCTGCGAGGGGGCGTCTCCATCGTGCAGAGAAGACCCCAGGAATCGCGCTCTCCTCCGCTCCTTCGTTTGCGGAGAGAGAGAGAGAGAGAGAGAGAGAGAGAGAGAGAGAGAGAGAGAGAGAGAGAGAGAGAGAACGCTATCCCCGAAACAGCGCCACCGGCCCGGGACAAACAGCAACGTAAACACAACTTGGCATGCAGTGTTGCGACAATGTATTTCTAGTGTTTCTCTGTCATAGGTAATTCAGGTGTGCCCTGGTCCGTTCAGCCAACGCACCCCCTCCCCCTCTCCCTCTCCCCTCTCTCCCCCACCCCCCCAAACACACACGAGTGCCACAGGGCACAGTGCCACCGTAACTCACACGGAGAACACATGTGCACACAACCGCAAACACGTCTGAACGTAAAGATTATGGCGGGAGTTTGAACACGAATTCGTAAACACAGAAACATGCGTCTTATAAGAAGGTAGGGGAAGCTGTCTTTCCCTTTCTGACTCTTAGAAATGGAATGACACTGGCATACATCTCATATCATGACAGTTCTGACGGTGTTGGCACTCGATGTGCAAGGAATAGTCACAGACGAAAGAATTGTCGTAAGATTTCTACACATACCTTTCTTTACCAGCCACAAGATGGCAATGTTCTTCTATGTCGCATTTGTCAGTAATAATCTGGGTCTCTTCCTCCTCCTTCTCCTCCTCCTCCTCTGCGTCATTTGCCGTGAGGAATCTATCCCCTCGATCTCCTCCTTAAGCACTTCGATGAGGTCCTTTACCCGCCACGAGTGTCGGAGCGTCTGATTGCGAACGACTGGAAGTACGACGTCATATAGAACGCATCCGACGAGGTCCTGGAAGCAGACTGTGTGCACAGGAACGCGTCAGTCTTGGTCACACCAGGGCTTCCCAGTGGTTACTGCAGGTCGTCAGGAGGTGGAGGCGCTTCAAGCCACTCTCATACTTCTGTCTGATGCTCGTTAACAAGGATTCATGTATACTATGAGAGAAATGACCGCTAATGAACCATACCGAGTATGGTGACATATGACAACACGCTTCCTGGCACAGGGGTCACGTCTATGACTGTGGTCACGTCTAAATAAAACTGGTTTATGCTTTCCCCCCTTCCCCTTCCATTGGCAATGGCTGGGAGAAGTTCGGTTGGACGGACAGACAGACATACCTAGTCCACTAGCCTCCAGTTTCCCAAAACGGAGGTTAAAATCCGGACACATTTCATCTTTGGTTGGAAAATATAATTCGTATTGACAGAAGAGATTGAGATAAGACGGGGAAAAAAAAAAAAGAAATCTGTTAACTTGGGGGGGACGACGGAATTTGCGGTGAATATGTTGGGACTCTAGAATCGCCGCGGCTGTTTCCCGGAGATAGACTCCCGAGGAACCGGGATGAGAGGCGGCCACGCTGAGGACAAAGGGCTTCCACGGCGCGGGGAAGTTGGTGACAGCGGGAGAAACATCGGATCCCCGGAGCCGAGGCGAGCAGGGGGAGGGCATCGCCAGACGTCCTCCTAGTCTGGGAACGCTGAGGGCTTCTCCATCTCCCTCAGGTGGATCTCCCTGAAGCCGGATGAGGTCTGGGAGGGAGGGAGCTACTAAGGGAGACTTCTTTTTAACCCCCTGGGGCAGCAAGGGTTCTCTCTCTCTCTCTCTCTCTCTCCCTCAGGGAGAGGGACAACCCTGGAACCGAAGGCCAGGGAGAGTGGACTCGTCATCCGGAGACGTCCTCAAAGACCTTTTGGTGGGTGCTAGGTCGTCCGACTCCCCAGAGGGAGGTTGATGATGACTCGTAAAAACTACTCGTTTCACGAGGCCTTGCGCGTACTAGACCCGGGGAGGTCATACACGTTTGTACCACAACCATTCATTATCCATTCATCATTATCCATTCATCACTCACACAAGACGAGGATCGAAATCATAAAAATTTTCTCAGTTTTGGAGATTTTTTTTTTCTTTTGGATAATGAACAATTTGTTGGACGACCTTGTCATTCGTGTTGCGTGCAGACACGATTAGTTCGCTATAGATGAACTGACCTTTTGACTCTGACCAAACAACCTTAGAGATAAAAGTGTCTCTGTCACCTTCCCAGGAAATTCTCAGCTATTGGCGCAGTGCACGTAAGAATTGGGAAAACGCACTCGAACTGAAGAAACACGCTTGCCCACTGAGGAATCCCATCTGGGTACCGCGTAAGCAGGGGCGGCGACGGAGGGAACCACGATGGGAGACTCCTGATAGCTGGATCACGTGTCAGATAAGACCGGTGTGGGGTCTCTGATAAGGCCGAGAATACCGTACGGTTCCTGGTCATTAGCGAGGGGAGGGGGGTGGGGGTGGGGGGAGAGAGAGACAAACGACCCTATTGCTCAAGCCGGCCCGAAACGCGTCCCTAACAAGTCACAGACACGCCATGGGGGCGTTAGTGCTTGGAGGGTCACGTTAGAACGAGATTTCTTATATATACAAATCCTTGAACCCTTTTATACTGCTCTGGTGGATGACATTATATGTATTCTTTGTCCCTCACGAAATATATTGATAAATTATCTGGAGGACTTGTAATACGAGAGTGCGAGAGAGATGAAAAAACCTGTCTGACATGACCTAAGGGTGAAGGTAATCCAGTGAGAGGTTAGTGAGGGATGTTGATATATGTAGCTGGCGTCTAGCGTGAAAGAAAATGTTCTTGGAGGCAAAATATATTCAAAGAAAAGTTGCTCATGTATTGAAAGGAAGACTGTAAGTATGAGTGTTGTAAGGTACATCATGTGAGTATACGTTTGTGTGTGTGTGTGTGTGTGTGTGTGTGAGAGAGAGAGAGAGAGAGAGAGAGAGAGAGAGAAATACGTAAACCCGGACGCCGCGCCAGAAGGGGGAGAACCAACACCCAGATCCCCTTGCCACGGCCGGGCTTCAGAAAGCAAAACTCGCTCTTTTTTCGCAGCGTTACATGAAAGTATTTCCTCCCCCCGGTGTACCAGAGGAGAGATCCTGTGACAAACAGGACGGGACACCCTGACACCACCCCCCTTGGACGCTGTATGCTCCCTGTGAAAAGGGCCCTCCCTCCTCTGTACTGAAGTTTGCCGAGGTGATAACGCGAATGGAACGATAACTATTCCAGTTATCTACAGTCGAGAAGATTCAGACATTTTCCATATTGTAGGTTTGTCTTACTGAGAATAGAATAAGAGACTAGAGACTGGACTTTTTTATTCCTGTAAGGACTTGGAAAACCAGACGCTCAAAACGATGTGACTTTCTCTTGAACACCACCAAAGAAGCTAGTGTGAGACTGAAAAAAAAGGAGCACGTCTAAGGACACTGCTCCTTCCTGTAGATACCGAAGGATGAGGTAAACACACACACACACACACACGTCCTCTTGACTACCAGCACAGGAAATTCATCCCAAGACTGCGAGCCTCCACCCACCTCCACCCTCCGCTGGGGCCTTCGGGTTAGTCGGCGTATTTGTGTCGAGGGAATGAAAATGAATTCGAAGACCTAAAGCGATTATATGGAGTTCCTCGCCAGGGGAGGGAGGCGGCGGCTCCTCCCGTCGATCGACCTGAGAATGAAGAACGGCGCACCGCTGGTAACTGTTGGGAAGGAGAGAGAGAGAGAGAGAGAGAGAGAGAGGAAAGGGGAAAAGGAAAGAAGAAAGAAGGAATAACAAACTAAAGCGAAAACAACACGCGTCTGTCGGTCGCAACACAGGAAGACCCACGCAAACATAAAGCATCTCAAAGACACAAAATAAAGTCTTGGAGACTAAGCTATCCTACTTTTTTTTTTCCCTCTCTTCTGGCAGTAATTCACGAACGTTTCTACCTTAAAGAATTTGAATAGATTTTCCTTTCATCAACTAACAACAACGGCTAATTACGTCTCCTTCGCTCGTAGGACGGGAGATGATTTGCATCTTTTTACGTCCTGTTTCGGAAATGTCTTTCTCTCTGAGCACAAAGGTTTTACAGATATTGTTACCAAGCGTCGGACGCGTCTGCGCTGGGAGGCCAGATGCTCTACAGGACTCATGTTGAACACCCTGGGCAGGTGTTTAACATGGCCGGTAAACAAGTGAACTAACATCATAGCTCATAACAGTCCCTGAATACTACTCTGAAATCTGCAATACATTCCTACATTGCAAATTTCAGACTTACGTCTTAACTCCTCTTGCAAGGCGACATGACCTTTGAGCACGAATCTACGACGTGACCTTTTCGCTGACCTTGGAAAGGTCAGGTCAACACCATATACGAAGGTTATACCGTCATGCCCAAGAGCCGTACTCTCGTGCTAAAAGGGTTTATGCTTTTTATGCAAATGCGTATATAAGATTTTAACGCTGTAATATGAACTCTTCATTACGTAGGCGAACGACTTCATTAACACGGTACAGGGCGGGTCACTGTTCTTATACAGGATTTCGCTTTTTGTCTCCTCGGATACAGTAACGAACGTAAACAGACTCGTCAACATTTACACCTTGGGCAACCAACCATTCCTATCTCCGTTTTCTGAGCGCCGTCCCTCGTCCTAAACATCGATAATTAACGCACGATTCGTTGTATCAGTGACTCTAAACTGTGCCGTAGCGAAGAGATTGTTGGAAGACAAAATAGTTCCTCTGTGGACAATACGTAGAAATCGGTTGACGATGGAATCTAATTGGGTGATTATAAAGGAATGATCATTACCTAAAGACGAGGTGTCCAAAATGCACACATTTTCTACTTATGGAAAACGTAAGGACGTGACAGACAACGTACGTAATGAAGCATCTACAGTGAATCAACTTTATGACAGCCTGTGTCATATCAACTCTCTGGGGGTCTGACTAGGACCCTTCGTGACCTCTGCAAATCCTTTTGCGCTATCGCTCACAGGACGAGCATGGGGGCACACAATAAATCTGCCGGGGTTACCACCGGTACAAAAATCAAATCAAATCAGACTACAGTGAATTGTTCAACTACCCAACAGACTAAATAATACCCTTACCTTGAAGTCTTAAACAACTTATAGATAGCGTACGTCTGACCATAAACTACTTGTGCCGCCTCGGTGTCCAACAATATGACATACTGGCGAGAAACAATGATAATGATAATAATAATAATGATAATAATGATAATAAAAAACTCCCTCTCGCCTCTGGCTTAATACTGGTAGCCCTGCTTTCCATACATATGTGGAAACCCCAAAGACACAGCTCCCGTTACTAGCCAAAATACAAATCGTCCCCTTTGGACTCAAAGTCCCTGTGCATCTCGATATGAGTCAAATATCTCAAAAAGAAAAAAGAATAAAAAGAATAAAGGAAAATAACGTCGTAATCAAACCCAAACCAACCACACCGACAGCGACACGAGCTTGGAACCCCCATCGCACCAGCTAGCAAAAGTGGTTTATGGTTCGACCGTAGGTGGCTGAACTCGAGGTCTTAACTACCACTTACCTTGACAGTAACTGCATTCCATCGTCAAACTACGGTTAACGTGAATCAAGAAAAACGTAATCTAACTTAACCTCACCTGGAGAAATGTTGGGGGAAAAAATCCCAGAGGCGCCCCCACGCGGCTTGCCTCCCTAACTGTTAACTTTGAAGTTATTATCATAGCTATGCAAAGAATCTCTATATCGAGTGCTTATCCCTGGACTTCTGGGGAGCAGGACCGGTTCGGATCCCTCGAAGTCGCGGTGGTGTTGACGCACATGAGGGAGTCAGTCAGTCACTCCAAGTCAGGACTTCGCCTCTTGTATTATGTCACATAACTGGTCTTTGTTTCTCTACACGAACGAGTTATGGAGTCACTTTAAGTCGGGTCACGGAAGAAAATTGCTAGAGTACCAAAGATATCAAAGTTAAAACACCAGAAATAAACACCGCGGGTTAAAACACTACAGTTAAAACAGCCAGAATAAACACCTCGGGTTTAATCACTACAGTTAAAATCATCAGGAATAAACACCGAGCGGTAAAACGACGCAGTTAAAACACCAGACGTAAACAACACTGGTACAAGGAGACGCAAACACCAAAGGGAGGTTCCATCCTGCCGGTTTACCTACGACAGGCCCCCAGAGGGTCCCTGTGTGTCCTCCTCCAATACGTGGAGCCGCCGGGGCTAACGACCAGACAAACTAGCCAGCGGTCGTTACAGACGCCAGAAGCATCGTTTAACAAGCTCGGGTCCTGGAGTGGTGGTGGTGGTGGCGGCCAGGGAAGGCGGCCCACACCAACGTGCGGGCGCATCATATTTTCTAAACTCGGGGCTCGTTGCTTCGAGCCATAACATTCACACGCCTTCCTTGGGTGATTCGAACTCTTTGCTTCGAAACTGGTCGGCTCTGATTACTCGACCAGATACGTAGATTAGGATGAAATGATGATGACAATGATAATGATAATGATAGTGATAACAGTATATTGATGTCCACTTCTATAGCGTGGTCATCAACGGACATAACGATACAACGAGAGGCGTCTAACTGAACAATATCCGCTCTGCCTCTGATGACCTTTCGGGTTGTAAACAATCATTATGTAAATTTTTATCTGTTTCCAGAAAAAAAAAAGAAGACAGCAGGAGCAGTAGCAGCTGGAGGAGGAGGAGGAGGAGGAGGAGGAGGAGGAGGAGGGTTCGGTACAATTGGGAGAAAGGTGGGGAGAAGAACTAATGGGAGGAAAGTGGGGAGAGGAACTATTGGCTAGTCTTCGTGTTCAGAGGAAATGGTAATTTCCTCTGAAATCTCCTGAAAGTTGTCTTAAAACGATTTGAAAGATTGTCCAAATGTCCCTGGCCATTGTCTCCAATTCCTCATCCGAGCGTTCGAGGTGGAGGAAGAAAAGTCTCTCCCTAAATGCGTTGTGCACGTTGGAAAATAACTCGTGTCTTGAGACGTAAAGAAAGAGAGAGAGAGAGAGAGAGAGAGAGAGAGAGAGGAAATCAAAGTTCTGAAAGGCAGAGGACGTGGGACAGAGGAATGAAGAAAGGAGATACAGGAATGAAAAAAAAAACACACACACACACAAAAAAAAAAAAGGCTGGCAAAATGAGAACTTGAAAAGAGAATTTGGCAAGCCGGACGGGCCCAGGGAGGGGCGTGCCTGGGGGTGGGTGGGTGGGGGGTTGGGGACTCACGAGAGGAAACTTGGTCCCTTTAAATTCCTGAAGTAAAAGGAACAGAAAGACAGAGCAAAAGGACAGGCAAGAGAGGGACAGAGGCCGAGGAACTTACCCTGATCTTGGAAGGAGATTTTCTCAATCACCGTCGGTCTGCGTCTCCTGATTGGCTGCGCTCTGACCGGCGAATCTTTGAAGCGACTGGGGAGCCAACAAATCATAGGCGAATCTCGGGTTCAATGGAGGTACTCTAACCAGTGCCTGATTGCTGATTCGGTGATTGGTAAGGAAATCATGTTACTGATTAGCAACCACGTATTTTGATTAGAGATTCCTAATACACAGTTTTCTTCGGAGTGATCGACGGAGTCATTCCCTGATTGGCAGATCCCTAGAGGGATTTCCTACACCCTGATTGGTTAAGGTTTACAACCGACGGGCGGCGACCTGGTCGATGAATCTTGGCTTTGCTCTTGGGTGGGGAATCTCGGACCGGCTGACGGTCGTTCGTGTCAGCGATCCTCCGAGGCTCAGCTACGTCGGCGTGAGACAAAGAAGACGAGAGAATGAGCGGGCTGGCCCATGTTTGCCAGGAGCCTTCCCTCTCTCTCTCTCTCTCTCTCTCTCGCCTGGATTTTTCGTACTATCAGCTCCTATTTCACCTCTGGTGGTTGAGGGGGTGGGGAGAGGGGAGGGGAGAGGGGGGGGGAGGAGGAGGAAGGGGGAAACGGCACTGAGACGTTTGCGGCGGCAAAACAGTCCACGCTCGGTCTCCGGGCGCTTCCTGCTTTCCGGACCGGGACCGGGACCGGACGCCGACGGCAGTATACAGGCGACCTGCTGCCGGAGACACACGACACCACCACCCCCTATCCCCCTATCCCCCCTCCCCCTTCCCCCCCCCCCCCCTGCTGGCGGAAGCCTCGGAAATCACTCCTTCCTCCGTGCTCATACCCCGTTTGTGTCTTCTGCTTCTAGCGCTCCCTTCCACAGCAGGATCTCCTTGGCTCCCTGGCCAAGAACACCCAAAGAGGCGTCTCCACAACCTGCCGTCGTCTACAAGTATTGATCCTCGTAATTAATCATCCACAACTCAAGTGGGAAAGTAGATGATATGTTGTTGATACGAGGGAGTTAACAACAAGCGAGTTAATCAGGAGCGATTACTCGTGTACCTGAAGAGATGATTCTTGATGATAATCAGTGTGAAGAATCACCATTAATCGTATGAATCAAGGGTATGAATCAGACGATAGTCTATGTGAAAAGTTGTTCTTAATCATCCGAATGAGATGAATCTTGTGTGACAATCTGTGTGAAGAGTTATCATTCATTTGTGTGAATCAGAAGATTCAAAGTATTGAAACTGAAAACTGAAACTGATTCACAGTCAAGCTTCAGATCTCCCGTTTTCTTAGGCAGGGAAAGGAACCACTAGCAAAATATTCAAATAACCAAGACATCTCATAATGAGACCAGTGGAAACTGAGACACGTTTCAAAATCATTAATCACTCAGATAAGGACACTTCCAGATTCCGTCGAGCAATATACAGTGACAAGAAAGCGCTACACTTTACTGTCCTCAGGAGAAGAAGCATCGTAGGACATGCAATGAATAAGAGCGAAGACGCCAAATACCAGGAAGAGACATCGAGAAAGAAATTCTTAAGGATTTACATCAACACACATAAGTCGAGGGTGTTGGCGAACGCCCCTCCCGTCCCCCCCCCCCCCCAAGTCTACCTGAGTATTATTTTCTCAAGTGTGTGTGTGGTGGTAAACACTCAAGGAACAGCTCTCCCTCCGAGTCCCAAGTTGTCTCAATAGTCTCAAACGTCGAGGTTGAGAGGTCAAGGGAGATTTGGAGGGGCAGCGAGTATTAGTCAGGGAGGAGGTAGGTGGCAGGGAGTAGTCTAGGAAGGGAGGGAGGGAGGGAGGCTGGGAGGCTGGCTGGCTGGTCGAGGGAGGTGGGGAGCTAAGCGAAGGGATATATATATATAGATAGATAGATAG
The DNA here is from genome assembly GCA_038088735.1 of Panulirus argus. Classification (NCBI taxonomy): domain Eukaryota; kingdom Metazoa; phylum Arthropoda; class Malacostraca; order Decapoda; family Palinuridae; genus Panulirus; species Panulirus argus. The sequence goes on along the minus strand of JAYMFT010399811.1, from coordinate 7,836 downwards.
ATAGATAGATAGATAGAGAGAGAGAGAGAGAGAGAGAGAGAGAGAGGGTCGGTTGTTTGCTAAGTAGGGTCAAGTACGGCAATCGTCTCCTATCAATAAGAGGGATTACTTTGCACACACTCAGGCTCGAGTTACACATTGTCCCCAATGGAGAAGAACCGCTAAGAATTTGGGTTGAGTGTCCTCTCCAGTCGGCCGTCGTGAGAGGTGTTGTCATCACACAGAGACGTCTTGTGTTGCATCCGGCCTCTTACAGCCTCTTGTATTTCTCCCCCCTCCCCTCTTGCTCCTCTTCTACCCCTCACTCATCTCCTTGACTCTTCTTAATCTTCTTTTGTCTCCTGTTTACCATTTGGACTTTTTAGAGCATTTCGCTCTGTAAAGATGTTGCATTAAGGGCAGTGGCTGCAAGGTTTTTTTTTTTTCCTTCCCTTGTGTTTGAAGTGTATTTTAGTGAGGGACGGATGAATCATTACCAGAACTGGCTCGAAACGAATCCCCAGTTTCGTATTCAGTGTTGTGAACCAAGAGAATCAGTACCATAACTGGTCTCTTAACGAATGTTCTGTTAATCACCTAGTATCATGGAACAAGCGAGTAATTGTGAGAACTGGTTTCGAAACGAACCTTAATCATCGTGATTGGTTTCATGAAGCAAATGAATCATTGCCTGAATGGGCTTGAAACGAAACAGCAACTTCGTATTTAGGTCCTGTGAACCGAGCGAACCACAGACAAAATGGGTTCGGAACGAATGTTCACCTCCAAATCTAGCAAAGTAATCGGACTGAATCAAATATATATAAAAAAAAAAGAAGAAAGTTTCAAACAAATGAACAACGAGAGTGAAACAGTGAACCAGCTGAATCCGTGATGGAAAAAAAGGTCCGAAAAGAGAGTGTCATACTTGCCATGACTTTCCCGACACTGGGAAGGACTCAGCTCTCATCAGAGGAGAATGTCACGGAGGAGGAATATAAGAAGCAAGAAAATTTTGAGACAGATTGGGTCGTGACCCCTCAGGGGATTAGGACGTCCACACGTTGGCTGACACGGGGTGAAGGAGGCAACCAGACTCAGGTTTTCCCTGAGTGACGATGAGCGATGCGATCTTTATGGATACTGACGACGAAGGATTGATAGTTTCCCTTTTTATCTGTTCTTCCGCTAGGTGACAGTCTCCATTCCTTCCCTCCCACCACACACTGTCCTCTCCTCGACCCCTCTCCCATCACTCACATGTCACCTTCCACAGTAGAAGGGAATGGCCTTCCCCTTTTTCCATCACGCTACATCCTCCTCTTCCATCATTCTCCACTCTTCTGTATTCCACCCACCACATCGAGGGAGAGGAACCCTTCTTCCCTCCACACATAACCATCAAACCAATGTATCTTCTCCTCCTCCCTCTCTTCTTCTTCTTCTTCCCCCTTTATTGCTCAATTCTCCTCCATCAAATCCTCCTCCTTTAATACTTCCTCCTCCTCTTTCTCCTCTTCCTCCTCTTCCTCCTCCTCCCTCGACGGAGGCAAGACGTAACTCCCGCTCAAAAACACGATTATAAATCTACGTGGCTTCAAAGACCCTGTCTTGAGGCGGGTCCTCCCGTCTTGTGGGCATGAGTGACGCCTGGCTGCCTCCCCCACACCCCCTTCCCCCTTCAACCCTCTCCCCCTCAACCCCCCCCCAACACACCCCTTACTGGGGGGAGTTCCCCATCACATCCTGGTGCCCTGTATAGGCCTAGGCGGACCTACTTGTACTAGTGCATCGGGCATGAACTAGGATGAATTCGAGTACTTCTCGTAGGATCTACGGAGAGGAGCCCTAGGTCTATGAGGGAATCCAGAAGTCTCACTTGAGGAAATGGGAGAACAGTTCTCATTCGCGGGCCTAGTGTCACCGAAGGGAGACTACAATTCGCTGCTACTGTAAGTAGCGCAAGCCTTTAGGAAGAGGTCCCGGGTAACACCGGGACGACTGTCATGGAAACTGATTCAAAAGTAATTATAAATCAATAGAGAGAATTTATAAAAGAAACCCAGGCAATCTGCCGAATTTCCTGCTAACATTACTCCAGTCCTTCATGTAAAAAGGCGAACGGCAGCGTACGGGAAAAAGGCAGAAAAATTCGTATTATTCGAAAAAAATGCTAATACAATTTTCGCACGAAATATACCATTGGAATTGTAAATGTGGCTGGGATGTTGCAGCCGCAGGTGCGTGACGTAGGAGGTGTAGACAGGAGCAGGGAGGGCGGCACCTGCGGCAGGAGGAGGAGGAGGAGGAGGAAGAGGAGGAGGAGGAGGAAAATTAGGAGGGAATGAGGAGAAGGAGAAGCAGGAGAAGGAGGAAGAGAAGGAGATTGAAGAGGAGAAGGAGAGGAGTAGAAGAAGGAGGAAGAGAAGGAGACTGAAGAGAAGGAGGAGGAGGAAGAAGAGGAGTGAAAGAAGGAGGAAGAGTAGGCCACATCTCAGTGGGCCGACATATGAAGAAACACATCGCGGGAAAGATGCAGTTGAATGGCAGAGATAATGAAGGAAAAAGAGGGAAAGAAATGCAACCGAGAAGAATGAAAGAATGTGAGGATGGGAGAGAAAAAAAAAATTAACAAAGAACAACATAAAACTAACTTCTATCGAAATGAATCAGTTGACATTTTATGTGTCGAACGTTCCTTCGAAATTCCCTAAAATATCAGTTGTTAACAGAGGAACTTTGCCGAAATATTGTATCATACAAGCAATGCTACAACCACAAATACACTCATAGAGCACAAAAATGCTATGCAGGGGACCTGTATAAAGCCACCAAAAGGGAAAAGCAATTTTGGTGCTGTTGAGTGTGTGTACAATGTTTGACTCGGTTGATGTCCTGTAATCCCTCTATTACAACGACCTGAATGGAATGGAAATGTGACCAGATGTGACTAAACCTGTCACTGTTTAGTTGAAACTAGCAAAATTCCTCCGTTCAAATGATCGTTCGCTCGTCAGTGTGTGCTCAACGTGAACGTCTTGAGCACGACGCTACGATCCTTGAGCACCGAGACACTACCCTCGAGCACGACGGAACGACTCTTAGGTTTGTCGTTCACCTAACTAAGCCTTAACGGTCCGATCACAGACCGAGCCAGCGTTCCAACACGAGTCAATGCCGTCGTGATGAAGGGGGTTTTAAGTTCATGGTGAGGTTCTGAAATATCTAAGACGTAATTGAAAGAAGGAATATTGTGATATGAGTCTCGCGGGGAAGTTAACAATCAGCCAGGGTGGTAGCTGGGTCCAACGTGGTTGTGTTCTTGTCTTCAACAGAATTCGTAGTTTATATGTATAACGTTATTCGTTATGAATATCTGTTTGATCTAATGACGACAAGCGCTTTCTGGCTATGGTTAGAGAAATCATTCTGTCTTTTTTCCACCCACGCCATTCCACTTTCTCATTTTCTCATTCTCTCTCTTTCTCTCTCTTTCCCTCTCCCCTGTTCCTCTCTGTTATTTCCTCTCCTTTCATTTCACCGTGTCCTCTCCCCTCGTTCATTTCTCTTGTAATTTTTCGCTTCCACTCACACCATCCCTCTTACTCATTCTCTCTCTCTCTCCCTCTTGTTCCTCCATCTCTCTCTATGTATATTATTCACTCTCGTTCTGTGATTCTGATATACATGAATACACATGCTATACCATCCTGCACTGTGTGTGTGTGTGTGTGTATGTGTGTCCAAACACCGAATAAACTGGGTTCTGAGTCCGCGTCCGTAACGTGACTCGTACGTAACGTAACCCCTTTGTTCCTACCTGTGCTTACGAAGGCAGCGAGTGTTATACGTGTATTGTACTGATTGCAAGTGTCCCTCAGTTCACCTCTGGTAGATTCTCAGTTCATGTATTATAATCTGCTGTCCGTATACACTTGGGTACCATCCCCAGTCCTGTATTGTGCCGTTGGGTATGTTCTGAATGCAGATGACTCTCTGCCCGCCCGTCTATGTAACTTGTACTTAATCATATTCGTGTAACTACACGCCAAAGTTCGTTGAGTGGTTGCGAAGACCCTGTCCACGCCAGGGCATGGGCGTAGGTTTTTTTTTTGGGGGGGAGGGGCAATAAAAGGAATTAAAGCAACAATTTCAACATCTCCCCCTGTGTTCTTTTCGTTTCGTTTCTATCCTTTCGTCTTTTATTTCCGTCTAGTCTCCAGCCCCAAGAGCTGGTGGGTCTTCTCTCTTTCCTCAACAATATCTAAGCGAATTCGCCCCCACACTGTACCCCCTCGTCGACCCATCTCACCGCATCGGCTAGGAGCGGCAGAAAGAGCAGCACCACCTCCCCCTCCTCCTCCTCCTCCTCTTCCTCCTCGGCCGTGTCCCTGGACCCTTGAGTACATGGCTTCGAAAATCCTGTCCTTATGAACCGCCGCGATATGAAGGGACATGCTAAGCCAGCTGTCACCAGCTGCTACGGTGAGCCACTCACGCGTTCGTCCGTCCGCACTTGCCGTCTCCAGCGTCCGTGGGTTTCAACGCAAGTCGTTCGTTCAGAGAGATGCGTTTCTTACGAGAGTCGTGTCAGATGCTAATGAAGTTTAGATTGGTTTTCTCCCTCCTCGGGATAAGCGTTACAACTGTCTTTCATTAAGAATTGCAGGCATTTTGCAAAGGGGAGTTTGTCTCCTATCTATAATCATGGGAGAATATGCACATCGTCCCCGGACAAAGCTACCTCTCCTGTCTCAATTTCGGACGTCTATGGCCTGACATTCTGTTATCTCTTGCTGAGTCCTGCTTGCTGCTCCTCCGGTTTCCTCCCCTTGCTCTAGTCTCTTCGGCTGACTAAGTTTTTTTGGCCAAAGTTCTTGCAGTTATTTGGGTCACCTGAAAGTCGATGGGTATCAAAAAAAAAAAAAACTTTTAAATATATTCATATAAAGGGGTACAGTCTGATGGATCTTTTTTTTTTCTTTTTCTTGACACATATTTTGAAAAGGATTTAGTATGCAAGTACGTAAGTAATACATACACATATTATGACACCTGTTTGTGAGTTAGTGGCCATGTCTGGCGCAGAACAGTCAAGATAAGCAATGTCATGCCACTTGACAGGTGGTTGAGGTAAACAAGCCCTAGTCACCCTTAGGGAAAAATTGCTAAATCACCACAGAAGATAATGAGTAATAAGGTTAATGGTACTAGTCAATAATGGGATTAATGATGGCCCTAAGGGAGAGATGGTGGTTAGTGATGACCCTTAGGGGGATTTAGGGGTTAGTGATGACCCTAAGGGTGAGAAACTGTGTTCCTGTGTGTGTTCTCCTTAGCACTTCATGTTCACAGTGTCTTAAGTTAACTGGAGATGATGTTGCTGGGATGATGATCTATGATGATGACATGAGGATGACTAGGGTGATGATGGTGGTTTATATGATGAGCACATGGATGATCATTAGGATAATCCTGGTGGACTATGAGAGTAAAGTTGCGGTTATGTTTGTGGATGATATCATTGGATGATATCAAAACAGGACGATGCTTCTGAATGATGAACCTGAAGAATGATAATGATGATAATGACATATCATACGAGGATGATGATTATGGCAATGTATGGCATCAATGGCCGAGGACGTCAATAACAGGCATCGAATGCGACAACTCCTCCAGTAAATAATGAATCACACCTGCATGTCATTAACCAAAAAGCAAAAAACCGAAAACAGAAAAAAAAGACGAGAAAAGAAAATACCTCAAAAATGAAAGGGAGACGATAAATAGAGGAAGAAAGAACGGTCTTTTAACCCAGATGAAAGACTGGAACCCAGATGCCAATACTGGAGATTAAAAAATGTGTGTGTGTGTGTGTGGACCATAGAACCACCTGCAGGGAGTGACAGACCAGCCCCGGGTTGCCGCTAGAGTTTTGATAACTTTGAACCCGCGAAGTTTTTTCCTACCCCATTGGATGGTAGGGAGGGAGCCAGCCTGCCAGTGAGACAGAGAGAGAGAGAGAGAGAGATAGGGAGAGAGAGAGAAATAGAGAGAGAGAGGGTAAGGGAGAAAGACCCTGGCCAGGGAGCAAAGTGATGATGGCAGGAGGAATCATAAGCCGTAAAGAAGGGAGAGAAATATATAGCAAAAGTCCCACACAGACTTACTTACTTATCCACCCTCCCTCCCTCCCTCCGCCTCAAACTTTTTTGATCCATCGCCGTATTTACGAGAGGGAAGGAGGGAGGGAGACGAGGAGGAAATTGGTGTCAGGGAGGGAACGGGGCGAGGCCGGAAGGATTATTTAGATAAGCGGGACGGAAGGAAAAGAGATTGATGAACACAGAGGTAGAGTAAAGACGCTAATGCCTTAATGCCGGGACGCGGTGAAAGGAAGGCGACCTGCGCTTGACGGGCGTCCAGGCGTCCGGTGACAGACATGGTGGTGGTGGTGGTATTGGACGTCAGGGGACAACCAGAGGCGGACGTCGAGGGACAAAGATGGGGGATCGAGGAACGTGGGTGGTTGTAGAGGGGACGGCATTGAACGTCGAGGGACAGAGGGGTACGTCGAGGGACGGCGGTGGGACGTCGAGGGATGTCGAGAGACGGAGGTGGACGCCCAGGGAGGTGGACGTTGAGAGACGGAGGAGAACGCCCAGGGAGGTGGACGTAGAGGAATATGAACGCTGAGAGCAGTAAAAACGCCAGCGCCAGGTAATTTATGACCAGTCAAAATCGAAACCAGTTAAAGGAAAAAAAAAAAAAATAAAAACGACCGAGACGCTATTAGTAAAGGTCAAGATTATTGGAAACGACCGTCAGCAAGAACTGAGACCAGTGCATTATTGACAACCGGTAAAAAAAATCGAGACCAGTAAAGATATAACGAGACCATTAAACATATTAGCGAGTGAAGGACTCCGGAAAGTAAAGATCTGACTAACAAGTGCTGTGACCCAATAAAGATATGACCGAGCGATGATAAATCGAGTCTCATGAGGTCATAACCAGCAGCATGACTAACAAATCGTGGTGGTGGTTAGGGAACTCCCAGCGAATTGGGTCATTAGTTAGATGCTGAGAAGGGAGGGCTTCTCTAGGCGTAGTATCACCTGTACCCATCATTAAGGTCGTCAGTGTCAGACTACATCGACCGACTGAAGGATCTTCAGCACCTCCTTCGGGAGCTGAAGATAACTCTAAAACGACGCACGTACACTCTCACGTGCCCCATGCATCACGGAGTACCAAGATAAAAAAAAAAAAACGACACTCTTAGAGCACGACGGATTAGGTGACCTCGGGATTCCCCCCCCCCCCATTCCGAGAGACGAATCGCCTCGTAACAAGCTGTTAGGGTCGTTAACTGCGCCATTAAGAGGGAGAACGGCACAATAGGCGTATGCACACGTCGGTAATGGACGGAGACAGCGATGGATGAGCGAAGGCGACGAAGTGTTTGAACGGATGGTGGGGAAAAAAGCGGAAGGAATCCGTCCCTCCCAGAGCTCCATAGATAGTGAAAATGTCGCACGTAAATGGAAGGATTTGTATCTATTCATCCCTGAGGCTGAGAAGATCGATACCTGGCGACGATGAAAACAGTGAGCTTAACTAATTATCATATATCCGATGATGCTGCAGGAACCCATAGGGAAGGGTTCCTTGGAGTTATATAATAATGATGATAATAATGATATTGATAATAGTGATGATAATAATAATAATAATAATAATAATAATAATAATAATAATAATAATGATAATAAAAATAATAATAATAATAATGATAATAATAAAATTAATAATAATAATAATAATAATAATAATAATAATAATAATAATAAT
>JAYMFT010399800.1:0-19002 GCA_038088735.1 Panulirus argus | reverse complement strand
TTGTCTCTCCATAAAAGGCTTTTTTACTTGTCTCTTCACAAGGGGCATTTTGACTTGATTCTCCATAAAGGGGCACACTGACTTCTCCCACCATAAGGGGGAACATTGACTTGTTTCTTGATAAAGGGGCACATTGACGTATCTCTCCATAGCGGGTAATCTGACATGTCTCTCCACAAGGGGCATTTTGACTTATCCCTCCATAAGGGGCATTTTAACTTGTCTCATCAAAAAGGGGCACACTGAATTTTCTCTGCTAAGGGTCACACTAACTTATCTCTCCATAAAGGCGAACAGTGACTTGTCTCTCCATAAGGGGAATTTTGAGTTATCTCTCCATACTTGTCTCTGCATAAAGGTGCAAACTGATATGTGCCTCCATAAGTGGCACATTGACTTGCCTCACTACAAGTTGCATATTGATTTCCATCTCAATAAGGGGCACATTAACTTACCTCTCAGTAAAGGGGCACACTGACTTGACTCTCCATAGAGGGGCACACTGACTTGGGTCTCCTAAAGGGACATACTGATAAGTTTTTACATAAGGGGCATTTTGACTTGACACTTCATAAGGGCCATTTGAATTATCTCTCCATTAAAGGGGCCCACTGACTTTTGTATCCATAAGGGGCACACTAACTTTTCTCTCCATAAAGGGGCACAATGACTTCTGTCTCCATAAGGGGCAAACTGACTTTTGTGTCCATAAGGGACACACTGACTTTTCTCTTCATAAAGGGGCAAACTGACTTGCCTCTCCAAAAGGGGCATTTTCATTTGAATCTCCATAAAGGAGCACACTGACTTTTCTCTCCATAAGGGACACACTGACTTGTTTCTCCGTAAGGGGCATTTTAACTTATCTCTCCATAAAGGGGCACACTAATCTATTTTTTCCATAAGGGACTCAGTGACTTGTCTCTCCATAAGGAGCACACTGACTTTTCTCTCTCTAAAGGACACACTGACTTTTCTCTCCATAAGGGGCACACTGACTTATCCATCTATAAAAAGCACATTGACTTTTCCATCTATAAGGAGTATATTAACAATTCTTTCCACAAGGGATGCACTGACTTGTCTCTCCATAAAGGGGCACACTGACTTTTCTATTCATAAGGGACACACTGACTTGTTTCTCCATAAGGGGCACTTTAATTTATCTCTCCATAAAGGGGCACACAAACTTTTTTTTCCATAAGGGACTCAATGACTTTTCTCTCCATAAGGAGCACAATGACTTGTCTCTCCATAAAGGACACACTGACTTTTCTCTCCATAAGGGGCACACTGACTTCTCCATCCATAAAGGGAACATTGACTTTTCCATCTATAAGGAGCACATTAACAAATCTTTCCATAAGGGACAGACTGACTCGTGTCTCAATAAGGGACACACTAACTTGTCTCTTCATAAATGGGAGCGATGACTTGTCTCTCCATAAGGGGCATATTGATTATCTCTCCATAAGGGCAACATTGACTTGTCTATCCTTAAGGGACATACTGACTTTTCTCTCCATAGAGAGCCCTGACTTCCATTTCCATAAGGGATTCACTGACTTCTTTCTCCATAAAGGGCACTTTGACTTGTCTCTACATAAAGGGGCACACTGACTTTTCTGTTCATATGAGACACACTATCTTATCTGTCCTTAAGGAGTACACTAACTTTTCTCTCCATAAAGAAAGAAGTCTTGTCTCTCCATAAGGGACACACTAACTTGTCTCTACATAGGGGGCACACTGACTTGTCTCTCCATAAGGGACACACTGACTTGTCTCTCCAGAATGGCACACTAACATGTCTCTCCATAAGGAATATACTGACTTATCTCTCCATAGGGGGCACACTGACTTGTCTCTCAATCAGGAGCACATTGACTTGTCTCTCCATAAGGGGCATTTTAACTTGTCTCTCCATAAAGGGGCACGCTGACTTGTCTCTGTGTAAGGGACATATTGACTTGTCTCTCAATAAGGGACATACTGACTTATCTCTCCATTGGGGCACACTGACTTTTCTCTCCATAAGCGGGCACAAGGACTTTTCTTTCTATAAAGAACACATTGACTTTTCTCTCCATAAGGGGCTTTTTAACTTATCTCTTAATAAGTGGCATTTTCAGTTTTCTCTCCATAAGAGGTATTTTAACTTGTCTCCACATAAAGGGGCATACTGACTTGTCCCTCTATAAGGGGCATATTGGTTTGTTTCTCCATAAGCTGCACATTTACTTGTCGCTCTATAAGGGTTACACTGACTTGTGTTTTCATAAGAGACACACTGACTTCTCTCAATAAGGGGCACTCTCACTTGTCTCTTCATAAAAAGGATCATTGACATGTCTCTCAATAAGGGGCACATTGACTTTTTTCTCCATAAAGGTGTGCACTGACTGTTCTCTCCATAAAAGGCATATTGATTTGCCTCTCCATAAGGGGCACATTGACTTGTCTCGCCATTAGAGACACACTGACTTGTCTCTCCATAAACGAGCACGCTGACTTGTCTCTCCATAAGGAGTATTTTGAATTGTCTCTCCATAAAGAGGCACCCTGACTTGTTTCTCCATAAGGAGTAAACTGACTTGTCTCTCCATGAGGGATACACTTACTTCTCTCTCCATAAAGGGTCGCACTGACTTGTTTCTCCTGATAAGTGGCAATTTGACTTGTCTCTCCATAATAGGTATTATAACTTGTCTCTTCATAAAGGGGCTTACTGACTTGTCCCTCTATAAAGTGTATATTGACTTGTCTCTCAATAAGTTCCACATTGACTTCTCTCTCCATATGGGGTACACTGACTTATCTTTCCATAAGAGACAAACTGGTTTGTCTCTCCATAAGGAGTACACTTACTTGGTTCTCCATAAAAGGATCATTGACTTGTCTCTGAATATGGGGCACATTGACATGTCTCTCCATAAAGGACACATTGACTTATGTCTCCATAAGGGACGCACTGACTTGTGTCTCCATATGGAACAAACTGACTTGTCCATCCATAAGTGGCATATTGACTTGTCTCTTAATCAGAGGTACACTAATATGTCTCTCCATGATTGGCATTTTGACTTGTATCTCTATAAAGAGGCACACTGATTTGTCTCTCCATAAAGAGACACACTTACTTGTCTCTCCATAAAGAGACACACTTGTCTCTCCATAAAGTACACAATGAAATGTATCTCTATAAGTGGCACATAAAACTGTCTCTCAATAACGGGGCACAACTACTTGATTCTCCATAAAGGGGCACACTGACTTTATTCTCTATATGGGACACCCTATTTTGTCTCTCCATAAGAGGCACACTGACTTATCTCTCCATAAGGGGAACACTCTCTTGTCTCTCCATAAGGTACACACTGAATTGTATCTCTATAAGGGCCACATAAACTTGTCTCTCAGTAAAGGGGCACAACCACTTTACTATCCATAAAGGGGCACACTGACTTGTCTCACCACAAGGGACAGACTGACAATTCTCTATATAAGGGGCATTTTGACTTGACTCTCCTTTTAAAGCATTTGAATTGTCCCTCCATTAAAGAGACACACTGACTTGTCTCTCCATAAGGGGCACACTAACTTTTCTCTCCATAGAGGGGCACACTGACTTCTCTCTCCATAAGAGCCAAACTGACTTGTGTCTCCATAAGGGACACACTGATGTTTCTCTCCATAAGGGAGCATACTCTCTTGTGTCTCCAAAAGGGGTATTTTCACTTGTCTCTCCATAAAGGGGCTCACTGACTTGTCACTCCATAAGGGCTTCTTCAACTTGTCTCTCCTTAAAAGAGCACACTGACTTGTTTCTCCATAAGGGACTCACTGACTTGTCTTTCCATAAGGAGCACATTGACTTGTCTCTTCATAAAGGACACATTGATTTGTCTCTCTATAAGGAGCACATTGATATGTGTCTCCATAAGGGATACAATGACTAGTTTCTCCCTAAGGGACTTAATGACTTATCTCTCCATAAGGAGCAAACTGACTTGTTTGTCCATAAAGGACACACTGACTTTTCTCTCCATAAGGAGCACACGGACTTCTCTCTCCATAAGGAGCACATTGACTTGTCTCTCTATAAGGAGCACAATGATATGTTTCTCCATAAGGGATACACTGACTTCTTTCTTCATAAAGGGGCAAACTCACTTGTCTCTCCATAAGAGGAAAACTGACTTGTTTCTCCATAAGGGGAGCGCTGTCTTGTCCCTCCATAAGGAAAACACTGACTTGTCTCTCCATAAAGGGGAACACTGACTTCTCTCTCCATGAGAGGCATATTGACATGTCTCTATCTAAGGGGCACATTGACTTGTTTCTCCATAAGGGATACACTGAATTTTCTCTCCATAAGGGACACATTGACTTGTCTCTCCATAAGGGACACACTGACTTGTCTCTCCATAAAGGGGCACACTGACTTATCTCTCCATAAGTGGCACATTGACTTGTCTCTTCATAATGGGCATTTTTACTTGTATATTCATAAAGAGGCACAGTGACTTGTCTCTCCTTAGAGGGACACACTGATTTCTCTCTTCAAAAGGGGAACACTGACTTATCTCTTTATATGGGGCACCTTGACTTATCCCTCCATAAAGGGCACACTGACTTATCTCTCTACACGGGACACCCTATCTTGTATCTCCATAAGAGGAACACTGACTTATCTCTATAATGGACGCACTAACTTTTCTCACCATGAGGGGCACACTGACTTGTCTCTCCATAAAGGGACACACTGACTTGTCTCTCCAAATGGGGAACACTGACTTAACTTTCAATATGAGGCATATTGACTTATCTCTCCATAAGGGGCACACCGACTTATTTCTCCATAAGTGATACCCTATCTTGTCCCTCCATAAGAGGAACACTGACTTCTCTCCATATTGGTCACACTAAGTTTTCTCTCCATAAGGGGCACACTAACTTGACTTTCCATAAAGGGGTACACTGATTTCTCTCTACACAAGAGGCAAACTGATTTATCCCTCCGTAAGGGGCACACTGATTTGTCTCTCCATAAAGGGGTACACTGACTTTTCTCTCAATGAAAGGGCACACTGTCTTGTCTCTCCACAAGGGGAACACTGACTTATCACTCTAAATGGGGCATATTGACTTTTCTCTTCATAAGGGACACACTGACTTTTCTCTCCATAAAGGGGCACTCTGACCTTTCATTCCATAAGAGACATATGGATTTGTCTCTTCTTAAGGGGCACACTGACTTGTCTCTCCATAAAGGAGCACACTGACTCGTCTCTCCACAAGGGGTATACTGACTTGTCTCTCCATAAGAGGCTTTCTGACTTTTCTCTTTATAAGTGGCATTTTAACTTGCATCTCCATTAAGGGGCACACTTACTTCTCCCTCCATAACAGTAACATTGACTTGTCTCTTCATAGGAGGCACATTCACTTATCTCTCCATAACGGGTAAACTAACTTGTCTGTCCATAAAGGTGCACACTGACCTCTCTCTCCGCAAGGGGACCACGTACTTGTCTCTCCATAAAAGGCTTTTTTACTTGTCTCTTCACAAGGGGCATTTTGACTTGATTCTCCATAAAGGGGCACATTGATAAGGGGCACATTGACTTGTCTCTCCATAACGGGTAATATGACTTATCTCTCCACAATGGGCACATTGTCTTATCTCTCCATAAAGGGCATTTTAACTTGTCTCATCAAAAAGGGGCATACTGGATTTCTCTCCATAAGGGACACACTAACTTTTCTCTCCATAAAGGGGAACAGTGACTTGTCTCTCCATAAGGGGAATTTTGAGTTATCTCTCCATACAGGCCTTTGTACTTCTCTCTACATAAAGGGGCACACTGACATGTGCCTCCATAAGGGGCACATTGCCTTGCCTCACTATAAGTTGCATATTGACTTCTATCTCAATAAGGGGCACACTGACTTGTCTCACCATAAGGGGCACACTTATTTGTCTCTAAATAAGGGGCACACTGACTTGCCTCTCGATGAAAAGAACATTCACTTGTTTCTCTATAAGGGACATATTGAAATGTCTCTCCATAAGGAACACACTGACTTGACATTCCTTTATCCATAAAGGATATACTGACTTATCTCTCTATAAGGGACACACTGACTTGTCTCTCCATAAGGGTCACACTAGCTTGTCTCTCTATAAACGGGCACACAGGCTTCTCTCTCCATAACGAGAATTTTCATTTGTTTCTCCATAAAGGGCCACACTGATTTGTTTCTCCATAAGGTACAAAATGACTTGTCTCTCCGTTAAGGGCAAACTAACTTCTCTCTCCGTAAGGGACAAACTGTCTTATCTCTCCATAAAGGACACAGTGACTTATTTTTCCATAAAAGGCACACTTACTTGTCTCTCCATAAGGGACACACTGAATTGTCTCTCCATAAGGGGCACATTAACTTGTCTCTCAGTAAAGGGGCACACAGACTTGACTCCATAAAGGGGCACACTGACTTGGGTCTCCAAAAGGGACATACTGACAAGTGTTTATATAAGGGGCATTTTGACTTGACACTCCATAAGGGGCATTTGAGTTATCTCTCCATTAAAGGGGCCCACTGACTGTGTGTCCATAAGGGGCACACTAACTTTTCTCTCCATAAAGGGGCGCATGGACTTCTGTCTCCATAAGGGGCAAACTGATTTCTGTCTCATAAGGGACACACTGACTTTTCTCTTCATAAAGGGGCAAACTGACTTGTCTCTCCAAAAGAGGCATTTTCATTTGTCTCTCCACAAAGGGGCACACTGACTTTTCTCTCCATAAGGGATACACTGACTTGTTTCTCCATAAGGGGCATTTTAACTTATCTCTCCATAAAGGGGCACACTAACTTATTTTTTTCCATAATGGACTCAGTGACTTGTCTCTCCATAAGGAGCACACTGACTTGTCCCTCCATAAAGGACACACTGACTTTTCTCTCCATAAGGAGCACACTGACTTCTCCATCCATAAAGGGTACATTGACATGTCCATCTATAAGGAGCACATTAACAAGTCCTTTCATAAGGGATGCACTGACTTGTCTCTCCTTAAAGGGGCACACTAACCTGTCTCTCCATAAGGGGAATACTGACTTGTCGGTAAATAAGGGGCACACTGACTTGTCTCTCCATAAGGAACACACTGACTTATCTCTCCATAAAGGGGCACATGGACTTCTCTCTCCATAAGGGGCATATTGATTTGTCTCTTCATAAGGGGCATATTGACTTATCTCTCCATTACGGACAATCTCACTTGTCTCTCCATAAGGGGCACTTTAACATGTGTTATCAAAATGGGGCATACCTAATTTTCTCTCCATAAGAGACACACTATCTTTTCTACCCATATCGGGGAACACTGACTTGTCTCTCTATACCAGGCGTTTTGACTTATATCTCCATAACAGGTGTCTTTGTTTGTGTCTACATAAAGGGGCACACTGGCTCGTGCCTCCATAAGGGGCACAATGACTTGTTTCATTTAAGGGACACACTGACTTGTCTCTCCATAAGGGGCAAACTGAATTATCTCTCCATAAAAGGATCATTCATTTTTTTCTCCATAAGGGACACATTGTCATGTCTCTCCATAAGGGACACAATGACTTGACACTGCATAAAGGGGTACACTGACCCCTCTCTCCATAATGGGTATATTGACTTGTCTCTCTATAAGGGATGCACTGACTTGTCTCCCCATAAGGGTAGCACTTACTTGTCTGTCTATAAACAGGCACACTGACTTCTCTCTCCATTACGAGAATTTTGAACTGTCTCTCCATAAAGGGCCACACTGATTTGTTTCTCCATCCGGGACAAACTGACTTGTCTCTTCATAAGGGGTAAACTGACTTTTTTTTCCGTAAGGGATAAATTAAACTATTTTTCCATAAGGAACACACTTACTTATCTCTCCATAAGGGGCACACTTACTTTTCTCTCCATAAAGGACACACTGAATTATAACTCTATAAGGGGCACATTAACTTGTCTTTTTCTCTCCAAAAAGGACACACTGAATTATATCTCTATAAGGGGCACATTAACTTGTCTCTCAGTAAAGGGGCACACTCACTTGACTCTCCATAAAGGGGCACACTGACTTGTCTCACCAAAAAGGACAAACTAGCAACTCTCTATATAAGGGGAAGTTTGACTTGACTCTCAATAAGGAACATTTGAATTGTCTCTCTATTAAAGGGACACACTGACCTGTCTCTTCAAAAGGGTTCACACTAACTTTTCTCTGTTTAAAAGGGCACACTGACTTGTCTCTCCATAAGGGGCAAACTGACTTCTATCTCCATAAGGGACACACTGACTTTTCTGTCCATAAATGGGCATACTGACTTGTCTCTCAATAAAGGACACATTAACTTTTATCTTCATAAGGGGCATACTGACTTCTCTCTACATAAAGGGCACATTGACTTGTCTCTCTGTAAGGAGCACATTAACATGTCTCTCCATAAGGGATACACTGACTTGCCTCTCTATAAAGGGGCACACTAACTTGTCTTTCCATAAGAGAAATATTGACTTGTCTCTCCATAAGGGGCACGCTGACTTGTTTCCATAATGAACTCACTGACTTGTCTCTCCCTAAGGGTTACATTAACTTTTCTCTTCCTAAGGAACACACTGACTTGTCTCTCCATAAGGGAAACACTGACTTGTCTCTCCATAAAGGGGCACGCTGACTTATCTCTCCATATGGACTTGTCTTTTCATAAGGGGAACACTAACTTGTCTCTCCATAATGAGCATTTTGACTTGTATCTCCATAAAGAGGCACACTGACTTGTCTCTCCATAAAGGGAAACAATGACTTGTCTTTCCACAAAAGGAACACTGACTTATCTCTCTATGTGGGGCTCATTGACTTGTCAGAGGCACACTGACTTGTCTCTCCATAAAGGGAAACAATGACTTCTTTCCACAAAGGAAACACTGACTTATCTCTCTATGTGGGGCTCATTGACTTGTCTCTCCATAAGGGGCACACTAACTTATCTCTCTATAAGGGACACCCTATCTTGTCTCTCTATAGGAGGCACACTGATTTTTCTCTTCACAAGGGACAAAATGACTTGTCTCTCCATAAGGGACATACTAACTTGTCTCTCCATAAAGGGGCACACTGACTTTTCTCTCAATAAAAAGGCACACTGAATTGTCTCTTCACAAGGGGAACGCTGACTTATCTCTCTATATGTGGCATATTGACTTGTCTCTTCATAAGGGACACACTGACTTGTCTCTCCATAAAGGGGCACACTGACTTGTCTCTCCAAGAGGGGAACACTGACTTCTCTCTATATATGGGGCATAATGACTTGTCTCTTCAAAAGGGACACACTGACTTGTCTCTCCAGAAAGGGGCACACTGAACTGACCTTCCATAAGGAGCATATATACTTGTCTCTTCATAAGGGGGACACTGACTTGTCTCTCCATAAAGGTGCACAATGACTTGTCTCTCTGCAAAGGGCACACTGACTTGCCTCTCCATAAGAAGCTTTTTGACTTGCCTCTTTATAAGGGGCATTTCAACTTGTCTCTCCATTAAGGGGCACACTGACTTCTCCCTCCAAAAGGGGAAGATTAACTTCTATCTTCATAGGAGACACATTCACTTATCTCTCCATAACGGGCAAACTAACATGTCTGTCCATAAAGGTGCACACTGACTTGTGTCTCCACAAGGGGAACACTGAATTTTTTCGCCACTAAAGGTGTTTTTACCTTCTCTTCATAAGAGGCATTTTGACTTGTCTCTCCATAAAGGGGCACACTAACTTCTCCCTTCATGAGGGGAATATTGACTTATATCTTCATACGGGGCACATTGACTTATCTCTCCATAACGGGCAATCTGACTTGTCTCTCCATAAGAGGCATATAGACTTGTCTCTCCATAAGGGGTATCTTAACTTGTCTCATCAAAATGGGGCACACTAAATTTTCTCTCCATAAGGGACACAACAACTTTTCTCTCCATAAAGGGGAACACTGACTTATCTCTACATACGGGGCGTTTTGACTTATCTCTCTATAACAGGCCTTTTTACTTGTCTTTTCATAAAGGGGCATACTGACCTGTGTCTACATAAGGGGCACATTAACTTCTCTCTCAATAAGTTGTATATTGATTTCTCTCTCCATAAGGGGCACACTGAATTGTCTCACCATAAGGGACACACTGACTTGTCTCTCCATAAAAGGAACACTCACTTGTCTCTCGATAAAAGGATCATTCACTTGTTTCTCTATAAGGGACACATTGACATAACTCTCAATAAGAGACAAACTGACTTGACACTCCATAAATGGGTACACTGACCCCTCTCTCCATGAAAGGTATATTGACTTCACTTTCTATATGGGTTACACTGACTTGTCTCTCCATATGGGTCACACTTACTTCTCTCTCTACAAATGGGCACACTGACTTCTTTTCAAATACGAGAATTTTGAAATATCTCTCCATTAAGGGCCACACTAATTTGTTTCTCCATGCGGGACAAACTGAACTATCTCTCCATAAGGGACACACTGACTTATCTTTCCATAAGGGGCACACTTACTTGTCTCTCCATAAGGGACACACTGAATTGTATCTCCATAAGGGGCGCATTAACTTGTCTCTCAGTAAAAGGGGCACACCCACTTGACTCTACATAAAGTGGCACGCTGACTTGTCTTACCAAAAGGGACACACTGACAACTCTCTATATAAGGGGCATTTTGACTTGACTCTCCATAAGGAGCATTTGAATTGTCTCTCCATTATAAGGACTCACTGACTTGTCTCTCCATAAAGGTTCACACTAACTTTTCTCTCCATAAAAGGGCACACTGACTTGTCTCTCCATAAGCGGCAAACCGATTTGTTTCTCTATAAGGGCCACACTTACTTATCTCTCCATAAAGGGGCATACTAACTTGTCTCTGCAAAAGGGGCATTTTCTCTTGTCTCTCCATAAAGGGGCACGCTGACTTGTCTCACCATAAGGGACAAACTAACTTGTTTCTCCATAAGGGACATTTTGACTTGTCTCTCCATAAAGGGGCACACTGACTTGTTTCTCCATAAGGGACTCACTGACTTGTCTCTCCATAAGTAGCACACTGACTTTTCCCTTCATAAAGGATACACTGACTTTTCTCTCCATAAGGGACACACTGAATTCTCTCGACATAAAGATCACATTGACTTGTCTCTCTACAAGGAGCACATTGACATGTCTCTCCATAAGGGATACACTGATTTTTCTTTCCATAAAGAGGCACGCTAACTTATCTCTCCATTAGAGGAATATTGACTTGTCTCTCCATAAGGGGCACGCTGACTTTTGTGTCTATAAGGAACAAAATGACATGTCTCTCCATAAAGGTGTACACTTACTTTTCTCGCCATAAGGGGCATATTGACTTGTCTCTCTCTATGGGGTACATTGACTTGTCTCTCCCTAAGGGGTAGACTGACTTTTGTCTCCATAAGGGACACACTGACTTGTCTCTCCATAAATAGCCACACTGACTTATCCCTCCATAAGTGGCATATTGACTTGTCTCTTCATAAGGGGCACACTAACCTGTCTCTCCATAATGGGCAATTTGACTTGTCTCTCCATAAGAGGCACACTGACTTGTCTCTCGATAAAAGGATCATTCACTTGTTTCTCTGTAAGGGACACATTGATATGTCTCTCCATAAGGGACACACTAACTTGACATTCCATAAAGGGGGTACACTGACCCCTCTCTCCATAAGAAGAAATTGACTTGTCTCTCTACATGGGATACAATGACTTGTCTCTCCATATGGGTCACACTTGTCTCTCTATAAACGGGCACACTGACTTCTCTCTCCATTAAGAGATTTTTTAATTGTCTCTCCATAAAGGACCACACTAATTTGTTTCTCCATACGGAAGAAACTGACTTGTCTCTCCATAAGGGGCAAACTGACTTATTTCTCTGTAAGGGACAAATTGAACTATCTCTCCATAAGGGACACACTGACTTATCTCTCCAAAAGGGGCACACTTGCTTGTCTCTCCATAAGGGACAAACTAACTTGTTTCTCCATAAGGGGCATTTTAACTTGTCTCTCCATAAAGGGGCACATTGACTTGTTTCTCCATAAGGGACTCGCTGACTTGTCTCTCCATAAGTAGCACACTGACTTGTCTCTCCATAAAGGACACACTGACTTTTTTTCTCCATTAGGGGCACACTGACTTCTCTCTACATAGAGATCACATTGACTTGTCTCTCTATAAAAAGCACATTGACATGTCTCTCCATAAAGGATACACTGACTTGTCTCCTTTAAGGGGCACACTAACTTATCTCTCCATAAGAGTAATATTGACTTGTCTCTCCATAAGGGGCATGCTGACTTTTCTGTGCATAAGGAACACACTGACTTGTCTCTCCATAAAGGGGTACACTTACTTCTCTCTCCATAAGGGGCATACTGACTTGTCTCTCTCTATGGGGCACATTGCTTGTCTCTCCCTAAGGGGTGGACTGACTTTTGTCTCCATAAGGGACACTGACTTATCTCTCCAAAAAGGGGCATACTGACTTGTCTCTGCAAAAGGGGCAATTTCACTTGTCTCTCCATAAAGGGGGAGACTGACTTGTTTCTCCATAAGGGACAAACTGACTTGTTTCTCCATATTGGGCATTTCAACTTGTCTCTCCATAAAGGGGCACACTAACTTGTTTCTCCATAAGGGACTCACTGACTTGTCTCTCCATAAGTAGCACACTGACTTGTCCCTTCATAAAGGATACACTGACTTTTCTCTGCATAAGGGGCACACTGAATTCTCTCTACATAAAGATCACATTGACTTCTCTCTATAAGGAGCACATTCACATGTCTCCCATAAGGGATACACTGACTTGTCTTTCCATGAAGAGGCACACTAACTTATCTCTCCATTAGAGGAATATTGACCTGTCTTTCCATAAGGGACACACTGACTTGTGTGTCCATAAGGAATACAATGACATGTCTCTCCATAAAGGGATACACTTGCTCCTCTCTCCATATGGGGCATATTGACTTGTCTCTCTCTATGGGGCACAATGACTTGTCTCTCCCTAAGGGGTAGACTGACTTTTGTCTCCATAAGGGACACACTGACACATTCTCCATAAGGGAAACAATGACTTGTCTCTCCATAAAGGGGCACACTGACTTATCCCTCCATAAGTGGCATATTGACTTGTCTCTTCATAAGGGGCACACTAACTTGTCTCTCCATAATGGGCATTTTGACTTGTCTCTCCATAAGAGGCACACTGACTTGTCTCTCGATTAAAGGATTATTCACTTGGTTCTCTATAAGGGACACATTGACATGTCTCTCCATAAGGGACACACTAACATGACACTCCATAAAGGGGGTATACTGACCGCTCTCTCCATAGGGGGTATATTGACTTATCTCTCTATATGGGATACACTGACTTGTCTCTCCATATGGGTCACACTTGTCTCTCTATAAACGGGCGCACTGACTTCTCTCTCCATTGCGAGAATTTTGAATTGTCTCTCCCTAAAGGGCCACACTGATCTGTTTCTCCATACCGGACAAACTAACTTGTCTCTCCATAAGGGTCAAATTGACTTATTTCTCCGTAAGGGACAAACTGAACTATCTCTTCATAAGGGACACACTGACTTATCTCTCCATAAGGGGCACACTTACTTGTCTCTCCATAAGGGACACACAGAATTGTATCTCTATAAAGGGCACATTTACTTGTCTCTCGGTAAAGGGGCACACCCAATTGACTCTCCATAAAGTGGCACGTTGACTCGTCTCACCAAAATGGACAAACAGACAACTCTCTATATAAGGGGCATTTTGACTTGACTCTCCATAAGGAGCATTTGAATTGTCTCTCCATTAAAGGGACACACTGACTTGCCTCTCCATATAGGGGTGCACTTACTTCTCTCTCCATAAGGGGCATATTGACTTGTCTCTCTCTATGAGGCACATTGACTTATCTCTCCATAAGGGACACACTGACTTCTCTCTTCGTAAAAATGATCATTGACTAGTTTCTCTAAAAGGGGTATATTGACATGTCTCTCCATAGGGAACACACTGACTTGTCTCTACATAAAGGGGCACACTGAATTGTCTCTCCAAAAGTGGCATATTGACTTGTCTCTCAATAACGGGAGCATTGACTTGTCTCTCCATAAGGTACGTATTGACTTTTTTCTCTATAGGGGAACACTGTCTTGTCCCTCCATAAAAGGACACACTGAATTGTCTCTCCATAAAAGGATCATTGACTTTTCTCTCCATAAGGGGCACATTTTCTTATCTCTTTATAAACGATCATACTGACGTGTCTCTCCATGATGTGTATTTTGAATTGTCTCTCCATAAAGGGGCACACTGATTTGTTTCTCCATAAGGGATAACCTGACATCTCTCTCCTTAAGTGACAAACTGATTTATCTCTCCAAATGGAACAAACTGACTCATCTCTCCATAACGTACATATTGACTTGTCTATCCATAACTGGCACACTGACTTGTCTCTCCATAAGGAACAACCTAACTTGTCTCTCTATATGGGGCACACTAAGTTATCTCTCAATAAATTAGCACACTGACTTGTGTCTCCATAAAGTGGCACACTGGCTTGTCTCTCCACAATGGGCACGCCGACATGTTTATATATAAGAGGCATTTTGAATTGTCTCTCCATAAGGTGCATTTGAATTGTCTCTCCATTAATGGGGCAAACTGACTTGTCTCTCCTTACGTGGCACACTAACCTATTTCTCCATAATATGGCACACTTACTTGTCTCTAAATGAGGGGTAAACTGACTTTTGTCTTCATAAGGGACACACTGACATTTTCCCCATAAAGGGGCATACTGACTTGTCTCTCCAAAAGGGATATTATGACCTCTCCATAAAGAGGCACAGTGACTTGTCTCTTCATAAGGGACATATTCACTTGTCTCTCCATATGGGGCATATTGACTTATCTCTCCATAGGGGGAACACTGACTTCTCTCTCTATAAACGGGCACACTGACTTATATCGTCGTAAGGGGCATATTGATTAGTCTCTCCATAAGGGATATTTAACTTGTCTCTCCATAAAGGGGCACACTGACTTGTTTTTCCATAAGAGGCATTTTGACTTGTTTCTCGATAAGAGTCATTTTGACTTGCTTCTCCATAAAGAGGCAGACTGACTTGTCCATCCATAGGGGTCACATTGACTTGTCTCTCCATAAGTTCCTCATTGATTTGTCTCTAAATTTGTGGCACACTAACATCTGTCTCCATTAAAGGGGCACACTGACTTGTTTCTCCATAAGGGACTCACTAACTTGTCTCTCCATAAGGAGCACAATGACTTGTCTCTCCATAAAGGACACACTGACTTTCCTCTCCATAAGGGGCAAACTGACTTCTCTCTCCATAAAGGGCATATTGACTTGTCTCTCTATAAGGAGCACATTGATATGTCTCTCCATAAGGGATATACTGACCTGTTTCTCCATAAAGGGGTACACTAACTTGTCTCTCCATGAAAGGAATATTGAAATGTTTCTACATAAGGGGCACGCTGACCTGTCTCTCCGTAAGGAACACATTGACTTCTCTCTCCATAAAGGAGCACACTGACTTCTCTCTCCATTAGGGGCATATTGACATGTCTCTCTCTATGGGTCGCATTGAATTGTCTCTCCGTAAGGGGTACACTGAATATTCTCTCCATAAGGGACACATTGACTTGTCTCTCCATAAGGGACACACTGACTTGTCTCTCCATAAAGTGGCACACTGACTCGTTTCTTCATAAGGGGTACACTAAGTTGTCTCTCCATAATGGGCATTTTGATTTGTATCTCCATAAAGAGGCACACTGACTTGTCTCTACATGAAGGGACACACTGATTTGTCTCTCCACAAACGGAACACTGCCTTATCTCTCTATATGGTGCACATTGACTTGTCTCTCCATAAGGGGCATATTGATTTTTCTCTCCATAAAAGGATCTTTGATTTGTCTCGCTATAAGGGCCACAATAACATATCTCTCCATAAGGGAAACACTGACTTGTGTCTCCATAAGGGACACACTGACTTGTCTCTCCATAAAGGGGTACACTGACTTGTCTATACATATGAGACATACTGACTTGTCTGCCCGTAAGGAGCACACTAACGTTTCTCTCAATGAAGAAAGAACTGTCTTGTCTCTCCATAAGGGGCACACTGACTTTACTCTCCAAAATGGGGTATACCGACATGTCTCTACAAAAAGGGATATTTTGATTTATTTCTCTACAAAAGGGCACAATGAAATGTCTCTCCACAAAGGACACACTGACTTGTCTCTAAATAAGGGGCACACTGACTTGTCTCTCCATAAGGGACACACTGACTTGTCTCTCCAGAATGGCACACTGACATGTCTCTCCATAAGGGACATACTGAGTTATCTCTCCATAGGGGGGCACACTGAGTTGTCTCTCAATCAGGAGCACATTGACTTGTCTCTCCATCAGGGCATTTTAACTTGTCTCTCCAAAAAAGGGCACGCTGACTTGTCTCTGTATAAGGGAGACATTGACTTGTCTCTCCATAAGGGACATACTGACTTATCTCTCCATAGGGGACACACTGACTTGTCTCTCCATAAGCGGGCACACTGACTTTTTTCTCTATAAGGAGCACATTGACTTTTCTCTCCATAAGGGGCATTCTAACTTGTCTCTCCATTAGTGGCGTTTTCAATTGTCTCTCCATAAGAGGTATTTTGACTTGTCGCTACATAAAGGGGCATACTCACTTGTCCCTCATTAAGGGGCATATTGACTTCTCTCACCGTAAGTTGCATATTTACTTGTCGCTCCATAAGGGGCACACTGACTTGTGTTTCCATAAGAGAAACACTGACTTTTCCCTATAAGGGGCACACTGACTTGTCTCTCCATAAAGAGATCATTGACTTGTCTCTCAATAAGGGGCACATTGATTTTCTTTTACTCCGTAAAGGGGCGCACTGACTTTTCTTTCCATGAGAGACATATTGACTTGTCTCTCCATAAGGGGCACATTGACTTGCCTCTCCATAAAGGACACACTGACTTGTTTCTCCTTAAACGAGCACGCTGACTTGTCTCTCCATAAGGAGTATTTTGAATTCTCTCTCCATAAAGGGGCACCCTGATTTGTTTCTCAATAAGGGAAAAACTGACTTGTCTCTCCATAAGGGATACACTTACTTCTCTCTCTAAAAAGGGTCAAACTGACTTGTCTCTCCATAAGTGGCTTTTTGACTTGTCTCTCCATAATAGGTATTATGACTTGTCTCTTCATAAAGGGGCTTACTGACTTGTCCCTCCATAAAGTGCATGTTGACTTGTCTCTCAATAAGTTCCACATTCGCTTATCTCTCCATAAGGGGCACACTGACATATATTTCCATTAGAGACACACTGACTTGTCTCTCCATAAAGGGCATACTTACTTGTCTCTCCATAAAAGGTTCATTGACTTGTCTCTCTATATGGGGCACATTGACATGTTTCTCCATAAAGGACAGACTGACTTGTGTGTCCATAAGGGACACACTGACTTGTTTCTCCATATGGGACACACTGACTTATCCCTCCATAATTGGCATATTAACTTGTCTCTTCATAAGAGACACACTAACTTGTCTCTCCATAATGGGCATTTTGACTTGTATCTCCATAAAGAGGCACACTGACTTGTCTCTCCCTAAAGGGACACTCTGACTTGTCTCTCCATAACGGACACACTGAATTGTATCTCTATAAGGGGCACATAAACTTGTCTCTCAATAAAGGGGCACAACCACTTGATTCTCCATAAAGAGGCACACTGACTTTATTCTCTTTAAGGGACACCCTATCTTGTCTCTCCATAAGAGGCACACTGACTTATGTCTCCATAAGGGGCACACTTACTTGTCTCTCCGTAAGGGACACACTGAATAGTATATCTATAAGGGGCACATAAACTTGTCTCTCAGTAAAGGGGCACAACAACTTGACTCTCCATAAAGGGGCACACTGACTTGTCTTACTACAAGGGACACACTGACAACTCTCTATATAGGGAGCATTTTGACTTGACTCTCCATAAGGAGCATTTGAATTGTCTCTCCATTAAAGGAACACACTGACTTGTCTCTCCATAAGGGACACACTAACTTTTCTCTCCATAAAGGGGCACACTGACTTCTCTCTCAATGAGAGGCAAACTGACGTGTCTCCATAAGGGACACTGATGTTTCTCTCCATAAGGGGACATATTGACTTGTGTCTCCAAAAGGGGCATTTTCACCTGTCTCCCCATAAAGGGGCACAGTGGCTTGTTTCTCCATAAGGGACTTACTAACTTGTTTGTACATAAGGATCACACTGACATGTCTGTCCATCAAGGGCACATTATCTTGCCTCTCTATAAGGAGCACATTGATATATCTCTCCATAAGGGTTTACACTGACTTTTTTCTCCATAACGGACTCACTTATCAGTCTGTCCATAAGGAGCACACTGGCTGGTCTCTCCATAAAGGACACACTGACTTTTCTCTCCATAAGGGGCACACTGACTTCTCTCTCCATAAAGGGCACATTGACTTCTTTCTATAAGGAGCACATTGATATGTCTCTCCATAAGGGATACACTGACTTGTTTCTCCATAAAGGGGCACACTAACTTGTCTCTCCATAAGAGGAAAATTGACTTGTTTCTCCGTAAGGGGAACGCTGACTTTTTTTTTTTTTTTTTTTATGTTGAAGGCTCCAGTCACGGACAAAAGTCCACATCAAGGCCGGGCCCTCATTGAAATATAGAGAGAGTTGAGAAATTGGGAAAAACAGACAGGGAAAGTATTTACAAATTTTTGAGAAAGTGAAAA
>JAYMFT010399789.1:0-19003 GCA_038088735.1 Panulirus argus | reverse complement strand
GGGCGTCGGCTGAGGGAGCTTTAGTGCTGGGTTCAGAGAGAGAGAGAGAGAGAGAGAGAGAGAGAGAGGAAAAAGAAGAGTGAATGGCATTCCAGAAATGATGTCTTCAGTATAAGACACTCATGATAGAGATACCTGGAACATTCATCACAAAGACGAGCCCATTAATCTACCAAGAAAACCCTGAGGATCTGTCAGTCGCGTGCAAGGTGTGGGGGAGGAGAGGGTGGAGAAGAGCCTGCGCCGGGAACACAGAACCACCTTCCCCTATGACATTTTCCAGCATCCAGGCAGCCAAAGAGACTGTACAAAATTCATCATCACCTTTCAGGTTCGCTTCAGCATTTGTCACAGAAAGGGAGCGTTATAACGCCACTGGAAGCCATGGAACACCTCTGCCAGTGTTGCTACTGGAAGCCGTGTTATGCCTCTGCCTTTGCTGCTTCTGGAAGGTATGGAATACCGCTGCGAGTGTTGAGACTGGAAACCATGGAATGCCTCAGCCATTGTTGCCGCTGGAAGTCATGGAATACTTCTGCCACTGTTGATACCGAAAGCCATGGGATACTTCTTTGCGG
Organism: Panulirus argus; assembly: GCA_038088735.1. NCBI lineage: Eukaryota > Metazoa > Arthropoda > Malacostraca > Decapoda > Palinuridae > Panulirus > Panulirus argus. Next base: position 18,425 of record JAYMFT010399789.1, on the reverse strand, counting down.
TGTCGAAACTGGAAGCCATGGAATATCTTTGTCAGTGTTGCCTCTGGAATCCATGGAAGTCCTCAACTATTTTCACCACTGGAAGCCATGGAATACCACCACCAGAGCTGCCACTAGGAGCCACGGTATACGTCTGCCTGTTTCGCCAGTGGAAGCAATGGAATACCCCTGCCAGTTACCACTGGGAGCCACAGAATATGTCAGGCAATGACAAGAATAGTTCCGTCAATGCTCGTGAAAACCATGGAATATCCTTGGCTCTGCTGCCACTGTAAGTCGTGGAATATCCCTGCCATTATTACTGTCAGTGGCCATAAAATACCTCGAAGTTCCGCGTAGTGGCGGGGCTTTAAGTAGAGACTGTTAGATGGATTAAGATTCATAACGTAATTTGAAGAATTCCGGGTGGATGAACTCGCATAATGTTAACAGCACAGAGTTGGTTGGATTAATTCGTGAATTAAGTCCAATAATGTTAAGTCTGAATTAACTCCTGTAATGGTAAGTGATGAGTGTTAAGTTAGTTTAGAAGCGCAATGTTATGGTATACAGTGTTGGGTGAATTAAATCCCCGACACAAACACTATGAATCGTCCCAAATAGATTACGAGATACGACTTTTAAAATTTCTTTTGGAATTATTGTCCATTGTAATGATAACGATATAATTGATTTGAAAGGTTTTAACAACTCGCCTCCGTATCGTCTACTGACACTTCGTCTACACTCCCACGCCACACCAGGCGTGTATGGGCGTGGGACCTCCAACTCTCCATACCATACACAATGCATGGGCAGCATAAACTGTGTTGTCGCCCGTATATTGTCTTCTCAGTGTCCACGTTTGCTATTTGATCGATCTCATTGTCCTGATCCGGCTTTAATCCTCCATTACACTTCCTCTGTTCTTTTGTTTTTACTCTCAATACTGTCATTCTCTGATCTATCTATATCTCGACACTCATCTTTTGTTTCAGTCCTCCTCATCTATACCTCCAAACTGAGAAATGCTATATTCTTATCATTCAGCCTCCTTTGTCATAGCTCTCTCTCTCTCTCTCTCTCTTCTTTACCAATCATAATTCTCTCTCTATCCAGCTGCTTCTTAACCCCCCCTCCCCCTCTCTCTCTTTTCCTACAGAAAGTCGTCTTTTACATCGTCTTAGCATTTGCCTTAAGACTCCTCAACACCACAACCTCCCTGATGTTGTACGATGCCTCAAGGCCCCCTCAACGCTACGTACAACCTCTTCCTGCACCTTGCCTTGGGTAATCCTTCTACACCACGACCTCCCTACTGTAGCTTGCCTCATTCCGCTCACGTTCCCCTCCACGATACAACCTTCTTCCTGTACCTCGCCCTCGGGCAGCCAATGTAACGATCCCCGACCAACATGTGTGCGAGGTGTTGCCAGCGATTTCTAGAGTGAGGCCAACATCGCCAATAAAGCCACCCTTTCTTCAGGGGCGCAATTCCGTCAAGGACCTCCTTACGCTAAAGGAAATCCATCACATTCCCTGCTACTGATTGTAGCGTACCCTTGAAGCTTTCAGGAAACCTTTCCTAAATAAAAAAAATTGGGGTTATTTGATAATTAATAACCAATCTATAACATCTGTAATCTTTTACGTTATTCTTTCGTAAAAGAATAATAAAAAAACGAATAATCGTCACTGATTATAATACATGGCACCCGGAACGACCTCAGGTCTCTCACCATTATAATCCTCCCTCATATCGGATGAGGAATCACCTCACGACATTACCGAGCCCGTACATAATCCCCATGAAGAGGGTGAAAGGCTAGTCATCCCTCGTGAACTAATCCCTTTGCTTTGGGTTAACACCTTGAACAAGAAGGATTAATCCTCCAGGGGAACATTAACAGCATTGCTCGGGTGTGAGGTTGAAAAAAAAAATGATTAAAACAAAGCCTTGATTAAATCATGTATTCCTTGGAGTGTGATTAACTTGATCACTGATCTGTGATGAATAAATGAGTAAGATCTTGAGATGAATAAATATTAACGTGTTCATTTCAATAGCTGTAACATCTTGAGTAAAATGACTGTAACATCTTGAGTGCAAAGGCTGTAACATCACGAGTACAGTGCTTGCGACATCAGTACAATGATTGTAACACTGAGTACAAAAACTGTAACATCCTGAGTAAAGCGTCTCTAAAAGGAGTGTCTAACACTTACTTTGAGTACAATGACTGTAACACCTACAGTGAAATGACTGTAACTACTTAGGTCCAGCCACTGTAACACTTTGGGTACAACAGTCAATAACCTGAGAGTACAAAAACTGACACCGAGAGTACATCGGCTAACACTCCCTAACCAACCAAGCTCCCGTGGTACTCAGTGTGATGGATAGTGCAAGAAGGGAGGGAACACCAGAACAGGGAACGAGAGGGCGGGAGAGACTAATGCTTCATGGAACAGGGAACGAAACAGAAACAGATAAATGAGGTGACAAGCATAAACTATCAGAGTTGGAGGTCAGGTTGTCACCGCAGACATAAACATATGGGATGGCGAGGTCAGGTTGTCACCGCAGACATAAACATATGGGATGGAATAAGGGAACAGCGGAGGGGGGAAGAGTGTGGGGGCAAAACGAGGAGAGATTGATACGGAAAATGATGTCAGTCATGCAAAGGAAGAGACACCTGAAAATACGAAGAGAAAGAACACATAAAACCCAGAGTATATAGACACACGCAAGTAAAACCACAAGGAAAGGGAAAATACGAAACGTCAAGCGCTTTTGTATAACTACTTCGTCAGGACTGAGTACAGATAGAGAAAGAACCAGAACAAATATATGTGGGAATATGAAGGTGTGGCAGATCGTAAATATGGAGGGCAGAGGGCAGATTTCAGCCGCGTCCCTCCCACAAAATAAACGTCTTAACATACTTTATGGCAGGCAAGAGCAGCTCCAGGGAATTGGGGGACATTACGACAAATGCCTCAAGACGTACAAGATACACTCCAATGAAACCAACAGAAAGAAAAAAGGTCGGGCTCTACCATTCTATGGGAAATGTATGGCACTAAAGATCCTCTGAAAAGACAGCCTGGAAACTGGATCTAATTCAGGAGTCTGAGACTGACTCAAAAAGCCCTGGTCTATGAGAGAGGATGAAAAAGCAATTCCCCATTACACTTACCATTACAATTTTCGAGGAAGTCCTAAGACGTAAGCTGACGACTTCTTTAGAAGCTAGATAATCTACATCACCCAGGGTAACATGGTTTGAGGGTGAGGAGATTATGCCTCTTACAGTTCCTTGATTACTGGGACAAAAATATTAAGAGGAACTGGATGACAAACAAGATGCTGATGTGATATACAGACACAGTGATTCTCACAAAAGCCTTTGATAAATATAACCGCGGTGTCACAGTGCACAAAGAAAAGGAAAATACGTAAAACGAGATTGGTATAACTGGAAAAAATGGGAAGATGGGTTATGTTTTTAACTAAGATATCACAATATTCTTGTAAATCAAGCGATTTTCGCCGTCTCAAAGGTAAACAGCTTTAACTTTCCTAAGACACCGTACTTACATCTCATACCTGACAAAGACACTCACATATAAGCCACAGTTCCATATCCACCTTTCCAGACAATACTGGAATGAAAATGGAAATTCTATTCGTAGAACACTAAGAAATCCGAAATGGGAGCAAACCAAATCTGCCGTTAGGCCGATGATAAAAACATACTTTTTTTTTGCAATGGCAAGAATTCTCAACTACCTCGTTACGGGGGCTGGAAGGCGGGAAAGGAAATGTGGAATCATAAAACCAGTACAGAATGCCGGATAGAAACGGACACCATCTTGACTGAAAGCAATGTTAAAAAGACATCAAAGCAGTAATAATGTCTAATAATCCTTCTCTCAGCGGATGTAGTAGAACAGAACATGTTTCTTCCCCAAAAGATTATTCCAAGTTAGAATTTTTCGGAACCTTCAAGATTAGCCAGAGAGGCAAAACCAGTAACCACACTTTCCCGAGGGACTAATGATCTTAAGAACAGAGTAAAACTGCTCTGTGATAACGTCACAATCAATGCGAAATTACGGAGTTAGAATACGTGCAGAGATCTTTCACAGCCCTCATCAATACTCGCTTTGGGAACGACCGAAAATACTGAGGAATTCGCGCTATAAAAAATATTTCCCTATTATCAATACTGGCGTAGAAGACTTCGTGAAATGATATTGCTGAAAGCTGAGTGTGCAGTTAACAAAATAAGACAAACGCTATACAATCGTATCCGAAAATCATTTTGATACGTACATAGTCTACGACTATTAGGAACACTATGTACAATGGAGCGATATCCAAGACACTGAGTACAGTTACTAACACTCTGAATACGGTGATTAACACCTAAAGTACAATAACCAATCACTTACACTGAATATGATAATTGACACACACAGGATGCGATAATTATCATCCAGTGTACGATAACTGACGCCTGGAGTGCAAAAACTAACACCAGATGTACAATGACTGACACATTAGGTAATATCACTAGAGGATTTCCATGTTCCACGTCACCAGTCCCTTGTCTGCTTGCTGGGAGGGGAGGGGATGTGTGAGAGGAGGGGAGGGGAGGGATTTGGAGGGATGGGACGCGTGGTGGGAGGGGTTGGGATGCCAGTGTAATTCCCCAAATTCATGTCACTGAGACGCTGTGATAATTGCTTACCTCCATCGTTATGCAGTTCTTATATGAGAAATGAAACCATTGAGACATATCTTAATAATTCCCATCCTGTCCTTTTTAGTGATTATGAAATACTGATTTAGTTCTTAATGGAACATAAAAGATTTAGTTCGTAGTTGAATGTCAAGATTTTATTTCGTAAATGGATGCCAAAAATTCAGTTTGTTATTGAATGTCAAAAATTTAGCTCGTAAGTGAATGCAGAAAATTTGGTTCGTAATTGAATGTCAAAAATTCAGTTCGTAGACTTCACTCAAAAGTTTAGTTCCTAGATAAATGTCAAAAATTTTGCTCGTAAACTTCAGTCAAAAATCTAGTTCGTAACTGAATGCCAAAAGAAAATATTAAGGACAAAGTAAAAAGATATTTTGTCAGAAACAGCGGCCAAATACGAACGCGGACAAGATAAAGATAACAGAATAGCAGCCATATATGAACGCGGACAAAGAAAAAAGATACTAGAACAGCAGCCATATATGAACGTGGACAAAAAAGATAACAGAACAGCAGCGTATAACGAACGTACCGTCTTGTTGCCGATATTCTTGACGCGACAGTTGAGTATGGCTGTTTTACCCAGGAGGGCCGTCACGTTGACTGACTCCTGGTAGTCGAAGTAAGGCTGGTCTGGCGGGTACACCTGCTGCTGCTGAGCGCCTCCATCAGTGTGGGCGACAGCTGGACTCCCGCCTGCCGCCTGTCTCTCTTCACGTTTAAACTTCCCAAACGACACCACCAGCTCTGTAAGAGAGAGTGTAAGAGTTAGAGGGAGAGACTAGTAATCATAGAGAGAGAGAGAGAAAGAGACTGGTAATCTTTCTTCCAGTAATCTACCCATATTAAGTGAATGAACTGACACGGTGAAGATATGGTGAGAAAGGACGATTTAAGACGCTGTGAGGATTTCAGTGTCAGCTGGGGAAGATGAACGCTGGATTTGCTCTCTTGATTTATTACTAAAACCTCATCCTGTCGCAATGAAGTATTATAAGACACTGTCATTTTTCTCGCTCTTTATAGTGGGACATGTCATGGACAAATAACATGCCCCGGTCAAGGCCATCTCAGGTGAAAGGAAAAATTTACTGAGACTGAAAGTCGAAACTGATCAGGGCTCTGCAAGTGTTTGTGGCTCTGACTCTTAAAGGAAGAAAGTTATATGAAGAGGGAAAGACATACGAAGGAATACTAATAATAATAATAATAATAATAATAATAATAATAATAATAATATTAATAATAATGATAATAATAACGATAATAATGAAAATAACAATAATAATGATAACGATAATTCATGTTAATATCATTGTTATCGTCATCTTCATACATATGTACACATGGGATGATGGGACTGGGTGCCAACGGGCAATACTGGATTGTGCAATTTTCTTTATGTCATCTGAGACGGCACGAGCAACTGAGGCCATAATCAAGGCCATCCCATTAACGCTCTATAATATATGTACCCTAGCCTAAGCCAGGTACCCATCTTATCGATCATTCCCTAAGGCGGATGAAGAGCTGGGTTGACTGTGGACCGACTGCCACAACCTGGGTTCGAACCTATGTGCTCGACCCTGAGCGGCCCGTGGATGCGTCACGGTCAGGAACGCTGACCGATGTATCACGGAACATAATGACAGGCTCTCAAAGGAGAGGTTGTTGGATGTGAATGTGCTGAAAGCGGTGGCAATTGGTGTATGTTCGATCATATCTTGGCGCGGGCTAGTACGAAAGTCTTCAAGCGCTTTTGAGGAGAAGAGCAAATGACACTTGTGTGAGAGAAGTGGTGAAAGCCAGTGAGCTCGAAAAAGAGGCCTGTGTGCAAAGATGCCAAGAGAGACTGATATGGGTTGAGAGATGGGATGAGAGATGATGGTGTGTGAGTAAGTCTGAATAGGGTGAGAAGTTGGGCTTTCTAGGTTCCTGGAAGTTGTGGGGGTAGTGGATGGAACGAACCATGGGGGCTGCAGTGAGTCACAGGGCGGGAGACGGGTTGGATGAACTGAGGAGTGTGTATGTATGTAAGGAGAGGTAAGTATCTGCTAGGGCAAACTTGAGTATGTCTGAAATGTAAAGTTGTCCCGAAAGAGTTCTATGGATGAGAGTCTTGGGCCCTGAATGCAAAAGAGAGGGAGAAGGTGGACGTCTTGGAAAATGAATGTCTGAGGACGATATGTGGAGTGAGGAGAGCTGGTCATGTAAGAAATATGACAGGGTAAGAGAGAAGTAGGGGAAGAGAACGAGGTCTGACTGAAAGAACAGGTCAGGGTGCTGAAATGGAGAGGATGAGTGAAGAGAGGCTAGCTAAGAGAATCTGCTAGTCAGAAGTGGTGGGATGAAGGGCAAGAGGGTTACCAAAAAGCAGGCAAAGGGGTAGAGTGAGGAGGACTTCGTAGGAGCAAGTCCTGCTTATTCAGGAGGGATAATGGAAGACTGCCTGGAAAGTAGAGGCGATGCAAGCGAGAGGCAACATGGGTCCAGTGGAAGTTCATGCTTAACAAACTATTCATAGTTCTATGAAAGGCAAACGACGCTTCCCACACAAGAGGATGGTAAAGAAGCTGGAGCTCCAGGCGTGTTAGGGCCTCTTTCAATGAATCGAAAATTATCTTACTGTAAGGAAAGAGAACTTGCATATGAGAAGAGCGTGTTTTATAAGCAGGTTGGGATGACTAGTGGCGTACCGCAGGATTAGATCTTGGGGTCATTGCCATTCGTGACCTATGGTAACGATTCACCAGATGGACCAAGATTCAATTCCGAAAATGTTTGCCAAGTTAAGAGAGTAGTGATGACTGACTTTCGCAAGAAGAAGTTCACTGAACAACTACTTATTAAAGGAGAGCGAGTAGATATTGTGCACGATTATAAATACTTAGGTTTGATTATTGATGGTAGTCTAAATGGTGATGTTAACACTGAAAAGTTTTATGGAAAATGTATGCAAAGAATTCATTTTTTAAGAGTTTTAAAAAACCTGAAAGTTGATAGGGCTATTCTTTCTATATTTCATTAATCAGTCGTAGAGTCAACACTTTGTTTTTGTATAGCATCATATTATGGATGTTTAAGTGTAAAAACCAGAATAAACTTAGAAAAACTGTAAAAATAGCCAGCAAACTGGGTGCTAATGTAACTACGCTTGATGCATTATATTCAAAATATGTTTTAAATTTAACTGATGGAATTATGAGTGATTCTCACCATCCTCTGAATAATGTGTTTTTTAAGATCAGACAAAAGATTGTATTTATCATTGCAAAAAAAAAATGCAGATATAAGAATTCATTTGTACCAAGAAATATTAAATTCTACAATCATGTAAACTGAAAAAGATAATTTTTCATTGTGTGTGTTAGTATTGATGTTGGTGTGTTTATGATAATGACGCTGAACCAAATCTGTTGTCCTTTAATGTATATGTATACTTTTAGCTACTGTACTTTTACATTATCATTTTCTTTTACCTTGTGTATGAGACTGAATGTGTATTATAACATAGCTCTGGGTCCACAGAGAGTTTCAGGTTGTGTTATGTAATACAAACTGAATATATAAAGTTTATTTATTATCACATTATTATTTTAGTAAGGAACTTCGAGATCTTCATGACCTTAAAGAGGGACTCAGACAAGCCTGAAATTTAGTCTGATACAGTGAAGTTCATGATGAAGTTCAGCCCAAGCAAATGGAAAGTAATGAAGATGGGACACATTGAAATCAGACCTCGTTATGACAGTAGTACCCCAGCAGGGAGCAAGCTACGAGAGTGTGTGCATGAAAGGGACTCGGAGTTCGACAGTGTTCCTTATATGACGCCAGAACATCGCGCCAGAAGAATTGTTAAGGAGGCAGACTGTCTTCAGGTTAATAGTAGAACTGTATTTAAGTACATGGAAAAATACATCTTCAATGAGCTTCTTATAGATTGTATTAAACAAAAAGTAGATTCCGAATCCCCTGATTGGACGCGTCAGCTAAAAAAAAAACAAAGATCGAATAGAGAAGGTCTAAAGGAGTACCAAAGATAGTATCTGACTATAAGAGAGCCGCTATACACGGAAAGGTTAAGAGGCTATGAATTTGCCCACTAGGGAGAACAGAAGAAAAATATGTGACTTGATTACATCCTTCGAGGTTCTAATTCAGTCTGACACCGTCGACACGACCAGGAACTGCTTGTTGAGAGAGGCAAAATAAAGTACGACCGGGAGGGAGGGCATATAGCATGAGATCGAGGAAAGAAATATGTTATAAAAGATGCGTAAAAAGAAGCACCTGTGCATCACCCAAGTTGAGGGTGAATGGTACGTATGTGGTGGAGTGGAGACATTATACGGAAGTTTAAAACAAGAAAAGATGTGTAATGTTAAAGTTAAGTCAATAGATGAGGGCCGCACGAGGATGAATCTCTCTCTCTCTCTCTCTCTCTCTCTCTCTCTCTCTCCCCAGTTCTGTGCAAGTAGGTAATCACACACACACACACACACACACACACACACCTTTGATGCCAATAAACATGGTATACGAGACACGTGCGCAGCTTTTCCAAGCATAAATATATCCTCTCCTATTACTTAGCGGTGATTCAGCGACGCACAACAGTGACCTCTAGACTGAGGGAAGGTTATATAACAAAAAACCCAAGTTGCAGTGAAATTCGCTTTGTGTCTTGAATATATGTAGCGTTTAGTGTTGTGCGGTGATGTGCTGTACATGTTGCAGTGCTCGACAGTGATGTACCTTGCACGCTGCAGTGATTTGCAATGACTCACCATAAATCCCGCAGTGAAGTACTGTACACGCTCCTGTGCTGTGCAGTGATTTATTGTACACGCTGCAGGTGCCTTGCATTAACGTACCGTACATATTGCAATGCTTTGCAGTGATGAACTGTACACGAAACTAGTGTTGTACAGTGATGATCTCTACACGCTTCAGCGTTGTACGATGATGTACTGTACACCTTTCACTGCTGTGTAGCAATGTATTGTACATGCCACAGCGCTGTGCAGCGTTGTACTGTAAACGCTACTGTAATGTTCAGTTATGCACTACACATACTGTGGCGATGTACTGTGGACGATGCACTGCTGTGCAGTGATGTGCAGCACATCCTGCAGTGAGGCTCTGTATATGCTACAGTGATATACGGTACGTAGCGGAATAAACTGTGATGGTTTTAGGATGAGGATATTAAGAAACACACACACACACACACACACACACACACACACACACACGTGGGCTTCCGTGCTGTAGCAGTGAGAATTACTGACAGTGAGGAAGCACGGACCAGCCCGGGGGTCGAGCACGCTTGGACCTAAATCATGGGTGCGGTAGTCAGCCCACACCCAACTCAGGTAGCGTTCCTCTCCTCGGTGCTGGTCGATAATTGGGTATTTGGCTTAGGCTGTGTGTGTGTGTATGTGTGTGTGTGTGTGTGTGTGTGTGTGTTTTACACACACAAGAGGAAAGACATGGCGCATATATACGAGGTTCAGAGACGGAGTAAATGGAGCGTAAAACTCTCTTCCCGCCCGTAACACAAATGGTATTCACACACACACACACACACACACACACAAAGAATAAGGAAGTTACAGAAACTCTCCCGAGTTCCCCTCTACAAACTCCCGTATGTCACACAAACAACCGAATTCCTCCAGACAGTCCCATACGTCCACCATTGACTGTGGACGACATCTCTGTCGACGTTGGGAATTTAGAACACCTACAGAAGGCAACGGAGGAGGACTGTGAACGTAGTGGCACTGAGAACAAAAATCCCCTTCAATGATGTTCATATCGATGGTGAAGATTATACTTTTCCCCAACGTCAGTTGACAGAAAGCCTACTGATAATTTGCAAGTGGCTAGTCAATGCTCTGACCACCAAAGAGAGTGTGTGATAACGTTTTTCATTAGTAGATGGGCCTTTAAGAACTGCACAAGCCTGGGGTCACTGCCCTCCTCCAAGAACTTCAACGACTGCGGCAGCTGTACAGTTTAACTGTACTTAGCCCCAAAAGGCCACACTCGATATACAAATCAAACGGTTCCTCAGCAAGCACAATGTACTCTGCCTACACAGGTTATGAACATGTACTTCGTCAGATCATGTCAACAGCGAGGATATAAAAAAAAGTGATCATCTGTTACATGAACACCAATCTTAGAAAACACGATTCTGTTTTACGAGACAGAGGGAAACAGATTCTGGGTTAAGATAAGGGAGTAGTATAGACCCTCTTTTAAGATAAGGAGTGGAACGGACTCTTTTCAAGGACGGCAAAGACAAAGAGGAAAATGGATCATTCAAAACAACATGACCCCACCCCACTCAAGAGAACCAATATGATCGAGAATTATCCATGTCTAGATGTCACAACATGGATTACATTGGTGTCACCACCACCCCAACATCTAAGGAATGCACCTCCTAAGCAGCAAAGGCTTCACTCCGTAACCAGGAGCGAGGGTACTCCTAGGCGACATTCTCTCCTGCACCACTCAAGGGGAATCTAATCAGAGAAGACCTGACAAACAGCACCAAAATCCTAAAATTCATCTGTGACAGATGGTAGCAAATGACACGGAAGCCTTCATAAATACGAGAATTCTCACTTTCCAGCTAATAGGCGGGTTAACACATGCAATACTCTTGGCCTTTTCATCCAGCCAGCAGCAGTTCTCAGTAAGGACATATCGAGCAGGCAGGGCGTACCTCACCGCCTGCATACCCCAAAGCTCTCTATTCTTTTTCTTCTTTTTTTTCTCCCCACATGCTCCACACATCGAAAAGACTCACCCATCGCTGCGTTCAGGACCAAACCATCGTAATGAAGGCTGTTCTAGACGTTGAGAATCAGATGTCTGGACTACTGTGTCTTCAAACAAGCTTATTTTTGCCCTAACAGACACTGTCCTTTCCTTCCACACGCTACTTAACGCACCCTTGGCCTCAAGCCCGTGTATGTGTGTATGTACACCTGGTTATTCCTGTTATACAGCAAGAACTCCAGTATTACCAATTTGCTGTCTGAAGAGCTACGGGCTAACTCAGTAACACCCTGCCGAAAATGGGTGATCATTGTCGTGAGCGTGATTACGTATTGCTGATCCGAGCGGCTCAGCGACTGGGCCGTTGGTTAAATGCTGATCCCCAGCGTGTTCATGGATGCATGGCCTAAGGTGTTCCTATCTCTCTCTTGCCGATAGACAAAGTACAATTAAATAATAGACGATTGCAACTCTCCACGAATAAGGTCCTTGAACCTGAAAAACGATTGGGCCGTATTTTCTTTTAGCTTTGAAACCTAATCTAACGTTAACCTGATGATAAAATTCAAATAACAATGAGCTAAATTCCTCACGGAGTGAATAACTGCCATTCCTATATAACAGGACAGGAAAATAAATTACATCCCTTGGCAAAGTTGGTGGCTTCAGTGACGGACGTAGTAATTCGCTTTATGTTTTACCAATAAACGCATCCACAGAATTCAAAGGGAAACCGTACATAAGCGATTTTCTTTTTTCAATAATTCATGTTGCGTGTGGAAATCAAAATAATGAGAGAATGTGTGGCATGGTCATGTGTGTCTAAATGTCACCAGCAAGTTGAGTTTATTCTCAACTGGAGTGAAATACATTTAATGCTAGGAATAGACCAGTAAATCTGGGTTTGCCTATATACTGATTTCAGTAAAATATTTCCCATGCTTACTGATATTAATATCCAAAGAGGGAAGGATATTATTTTCCTCTGCTTAAGAACTCTATGTTAGACTAGGTTAGACTAGGCTTTTGAATAAATAATGACTAAGGGTTGCAGTTAGCGAACCAAAAAAAAAAGGGTCATTCGCATACCATCTGTGAAACAAAGGTTTAGAACAGGATGAATAGTCTCCTAAACACCTAATTTCATGGTGACATAAAAGTGTATTAGTCAACATTGGATCGCGTGGGGAACCTGTCATTACGCCATCAGCTTGCCTCACTTCACGTAAAGCCTTTGTGCAAAACGATACAATCACAAAACGCCAAGGATTATAATCCCTTAAAGTGAAACTTCTTTGAACTGGTTGTCAACACTGACGTTGATGATTTCCTCGAACGAAATGTGTGTACGCGTACATTATACCTCAAAGCTGAAATCCAAAGTTACATATTCATTTAAGCACATCAAATAGAATCCTTTACTGTATACTAATAAGTAGTTATTGGTGAAATGCTTGGAGCTAAAAAAAAAAAAAATTGCGAGACTAACCACAGCTACCAACTGCACGAAGGGGACTAACCACAGCTACCAAGTGCACAAAGTATATAAGGACAATCGTTATTATGAACTTCAGGCAAACTGTACATAATGCTGGGTCGGGATCCAGATACATGTAATTCTGGATGGGTTTCACCATTGACATAACCATTCGATTTGGCTTCCTTGAGGCTCAGTTGGTTTTGCATTTATATTTCATCTTTAAGAGAAAATCTATCACTAATTGTCTTTTTCAACTTTAGTCGTATCCTGCAGTATTCTTAATGTCTTTTGCACCTGATCATCCCTATTCGGTAAGAGTCAATGAGCCGGCTTAATTATTACAATATGATTCATCGATAATTTTTTGAAGGTACCAACTTTTTATCACATGTCGAACATTTATATTGAAAAGGTCAGGGGTCAAAGATGTTTTTTAGGAAAACGCTTTGGAGTCCTCGTAATAACCACGCGCTCCTATCTGAACAATATGTCAAAACCCAAAGTATGAGGTACAAACTTAGGTTTCTTGTAACTGATGAAGTACCTAAGTCCTTTGGCAAATAAAGACTTTTCAACTGAGTATCCTCTTCGAATAAGTAACTAGAACACTGTCTGGAGACATTATCATCAGGATCATTATGCCGTAATTCGCATAATTTCCTCTGCTTTACATATTCTACCCTTGACATGGCTTGAGCGTTCCCTCTTTCCTGTGAGATTACACATGTGATTAAATAAAATCCAAATACAACACTCGAAATTACGTTCTGTCTTCACTTTTCTGATACAGAAATTTTTACACTACTCTGTGTTCATATCTGTAAATTTACCCACTGTGAGCGCAACGCTCTAGCCCCGCTTAATGGAAAAAATCTCCTTTTCGGCGAAGGAACTTCAAGAGAATGGAACCCCAAGAGTGTAGTAGTGTAGAACTCCCTCCCCATACTTTACACAGACACACTCGTTGGGCCCCACGGGGGTAAAACTCTCGCTCCTTACTTCACAAAAAAAGTAAATTCACATTTTTCAGATTACAGTCTATATACAGATTCACTTACCATCGCACTAGAAAGGGATATATATTTCTTTTTTCTTTTTTGCTGCTGAACAATAGGAAAATTTAGAGTTGCCAGAAGATAAATGTAAACAATGGGGTACTTCACATTGGTCACCGTTGGTTCCGGGCGTATGATAAATGCGTCTTGCCATTGAAAAGACATGGGCCACTGAACAAAAAGACTCATATACAACTGACAAACGCCCTTATATAATCAGATTAAGAAGAAATGAACATGAAAACTTATATCGGTTGTCTTTTGTTGTATGATAGTTACACTTAGAAATGAAAGTGCCCTGTTGTGTGTTGCTCCTAAACCGTGTGATTCGACTCAATATTTCAACTCGCGTGACTCATCTGATTTAGTACCGTTGATGTTCGAGTGAATTATCACCTATCATTTCCAATGGTTTCGAAACTGCAGCGCAGTGATTTATATCTCCCACTCGTATGTGAATATTGGCTCACGGCATCGTGTCAGTTATACCATCCTATTAGGGGAAATATATACCTAAATTTCCGATTTTGTTTTTTAAGTTGTTAGTGACGCCGTTTGTTTAAATTAGCTCCTTGAGTTCTGCGAAACGACCCCTTGAAGAGAGAGAGAGAGTGCAAAATGTCCGTAGGATGGCTTGGCCTCTAAACTGAACCTTAATAAGGTTCAGGTTAGGGTCTAGGGCAGTGGTTCCCAAACTTTTTTCTGCCATTTCCCCCTGCACCCAATTCAACCATCCAGATTTCCCCCTTCATGTATACGAGGGAAAGAGTAGTCAAAACACATTGTGACTATTTACTAATTTATTTTATTTATGTTTGAACGTGAACCGAACGTGGTAGATATGGCGCCGCATTCTCTCTCCTTCAGACATGAGAAAATCCATCTGAGATTATTCTTATTGCTAGTAGGCAGTGTAATTATTTCCCCAGTTTGGGAAATACTGGTCTAGGGCATCATAACCCAAGTGTTATACCATTGTGTTCTCGAGTCGTAATGTTGTGCTCAAGTGGTTAGTGTACAGAGACTCACTTTTGGCTCCTCAACGACAAACCTATTCAAGATCCTTCCCTTACTCTTACTTGACTCGGTCAAAAACCTCTTGTATAGATGTAGGGAAAAGGCTTTCCCGAGGGAAGCAGAGTGGTTTCCTCCCACAGGATCTTCCCGTCCAACATTTCCTGCCCGTTTTCTATTCTATGTCTCTGGGATTATAGTTGGTAAGGCTTGCTGGTCGGAGGCCCCGGCAAGGGTGATGATATATTGTCCTGCATCTGAACCGACAAATGCCCTCTTATTACTTGTTTCCTTTTCTTATAGATCCATTCCGCACTTGCATGGAGCTTCCTGGCATATTTTCAAGCGTCCGTGTTTCGCAGACTGTACAGCAGAACTAAAAGCTATGCTTTCTCTTAAAACAAAGAGTATTGGAGTATGGCATGTCTTGGTAGGCTAGACTAGTCATGCCTGACGGTAAGCTGAGGCGTTTACTCCAGATAATCCGGCTGTTTCACTATTCTAATCATTACTTTACCTCGCACACCTAAAATTTCTACAACAGAAAAATTATATATATTGGAGTAAACTGGTTGTCAATTCACAGTGAATTGGCTCCAGACTTGCAATTTTAGAAGAAAATAAAGGAAAACTTTTTAACTTAAGTATGATGGTGTAAATTAGCTCACTGAGAAAGTTGCTGATAACTTCACGTACACCAAACAGCATTGCCAACCAGAAGAAGCGCCAAATAATCTTTGGCTGCTTAAAAGCCTAGAAAGACTTTTATTCCCTGGAAATAAAAGTTCGAGATGGCTTACTCTTTCAGAGAAGGCCATTTTCATCAACATTAGATACCTGCTGTGTGTAGCCATTAGCTTCAATGATCTTTAATTCCACAAGACATACTCTTGCAACAAAAGTGTCTGGACCTGCAGCTTCCCCACTCACGTTAACGCTGTGCAGCCTATGTCGTTTATTCTCTCGATCCACTCACATCGTCCCCTGCTAGCACCAAAAAAACTCCTGCCTGAGAACCTCTTCCTTGTTCATTCCTCATATCCGCAAACAACGATCTTACCTTCTCTTGAATTATTAGGGTGCTGAGCGGTATATTACGCTAGTTCTCATCCCCTTCAATCCAGACAAATATCACGTGTGCCAGGACTTCTCTCGGTTCACTCCTATTTGCCTTGATAATTTGGTTGGACCTAACGAAGTAACGCACTTTGTTCTTTTATTTGCTCCTTCTCTAGCTTTATAGTATTTACTGTAGAGCCTTTACGAGGTGGTTGATTTTTCTTTTCTGACCAATCTCAATGAGTCTTATCACCTCTAATTCATCATAAAAAGTGATGGCTTTGTGGGCTGTCTCACCAGCCAAGGGTAAGTACATATTGGTTTCTGTGCATGCTGGTCTTTTTCCAGACTTCTTCAAAGCAGTGTATAGGATGCTTCAGTTTTCAAGCAGCCTTTACGCTGGGACGTATTTACATTCCAGTGAGCTGGGGTACAAATGAAACGACACGACTCGGCTTGGAAACAAGTGGTGACGCTACGAAACGCGTCAGGGAAAGAACATCAGCCTTGGCTAGTCTGAAATGCTGGCATGGACAAACGCCATATGTATTTTCAACTTTTTTCTACCAAAAGAATATTGATTAATAATTAAAAAAAAGATAATAACGAAACAAACGAGACGTGAACTGAAAATGGTCTAAATTTTTTACAACGAATTCCATGATAAAGAATCACTGTAAATCGAGCAGGCGTACAGCGAGGTATATCTATTTAGCTGTATAACTATTTTGTGACGGTTTTAGGAGTAGCGATGTTTACGGTATAAAATGTGCCGATTTCAGTGGTGGCGATGGCGATGTGTAGAGTCTGTCGTGACGAAAATTAAGTGCATTTTCCATACAAAAGAGTTAACAGGAAAATTTCACACCTTTGAATCTGAAGTACATCAGGAGATCACAGAGTATTTGAGAATGATTGCGAACCGTGTTAAATAGCGTAAAGTTTGATTTGCAGCAATTTGAAAGTGATGCACTCAATCTGTCTGCCAGTCTCGCCTCAAATTATGCACTCAGTGTGCAAGCGTATGTTCATATTATTCAATAAGTCTGTTAATGTTGCTTCAAAATTATATACTGAGTGTGTCTGTTAAGTGCTGTCTTATACCATGCACTCAAGCCTGTTGATGTTGCCTCCAATTAAGTATTGACTCTGTTGGTGATGCCTCATGTTATGAACTCAGTCTGTTGGTGTTGCTATTTTAATGCACCTAAAGTGTTACTTCATATAATCAACTCAGTGTTGCCCCAGTCTTTAGTGTTGCCTCATATCATGAAATCAGTCCATTACTGTTGCCTTTTAGTTTTTCCTCATATTATGCACTCATTCTGTTGGTGTTGCCTTATGTACTCACGGTTAGTGGAAACTCATAAACCGTACTCGCAATTACTCTGCCTCATCTTATGCACAGACCGTTTGTATTGCCCCATATCATCCACTCACAGTTAGTATTTCCTCATATAATGCACTCATGGTTGCTGTTACCTCACATCGTGCTATATAAACAGTCCATCAAGCAACAAATAAAAGTGGCGAGGCTACAGCCTTACGATAAACAGCTTGAGCGTGCCAAGATGAGATATACAGCTTTAGCGTGCCAGGGGGATTATGCTACACCATAAGACAAACAACTTTAGCAGACCAGAGTATGTTACAGTACGAGATATATTACTTAAGCGCACAGCTTTAGCCCGTCAGATCCTAAGAGGATTATGTTATAGCATTAGATGAATGTACAGCTTTAGCGTAACAAACATGAGTACATTAGTGCTTTAACAGCTTAAGCGTGCCAGGCCCTAGCTAGATTATGATACAGTATCAAATGTACGTGCAGCCTTAGCGCACCATACAGAAATATATGACTGCATTGAGACCAACAGCTTTAGCGTACCAGACCCTAGGATTATGTTACAGCATTAGATGAATGTACAGCATTAGTGCACCGAACAGGATTACATGATTGCATTAGGACCAACATCTTCATCGTGCCACAGCGGGGTGTTATACCACACCGTATTTCATATCGGCTTTAGAGTGGGTTTATGGCACAACACGTCGTGGCGCGAGCTAGAAATCCTCTCCAGCCAAGGAATATTGTTTGGGGTAGAGGAGCCCGTTTCCCTACATCAGGCTTGAGGGGGAGGGGTATCCACACGAAGGGGGCACTACCACCTCCCCTTTCTCTCCCCCTCTCCACCCTTCGACAGCTGGATTTACCCCATTCGTTGCGACGCTGTCTGCTCACTGGTGGGGTTGGGGGAGGAGGATCCTTCC
>JAYMFT010399788.1:0-34288 GCA_038088735.1 Panulirus argus | reverse complement strand
TCTCTCTCTCTCTCTCTCTCTCTCTCTCTCTCTCTCTCTCTCTCTCAACTCACCTGACACACACCACACTTGTTGCTTGCCTCCATCACACTTGAAGGGAGGGCAAGCAATCCTGCCAAGACTTACTTTAGCTCTGTAGGAGCTGTGGTGTGATGGATGATAACCACCATCTACGGGATGGGGTAGGCCCTGGCAGATTCATGGAGAACATGTGTGGAAGGTATTCCTGGTGAACCTGTGTAAATGTATCTGTGTAGAATATGTTTACATGTGTAAATCAGGCGGGTGAAGTTCCGGCAGAGGTGGGGACCACTTACAGAATACCTGTGAACACACAGTTGTTTACCCTCTACGTCTGCAAGGCACGAGAGGAATCACAGTTTCTTGAGAGACATTTGACGGAGAAGAAAAGCTTTGGAGTATTGGTATGGTTTACTGTCGTAACGATCAGGTGCTTGTTTCTCCCGCATTACGAAGGGGTGATAGGCTCCCGGATAGTCGGTAGCATACCTTGAGACGCCAGCTCATATACAGGTACCTGTGGGTGGACGAGCTGTGTGGCAGGTGTGTGTCGTCAGTGGCGGGCGAGTGCATGTGAAGACACAAGGAAAATATTTTGGCCTCAGTAGAAACGGCGATGATGACTTCACGATGTCATTTTACTGGGGATTTACCAGGACATTGCCTCAGGATCCTCCTCCCCCTTTCCCTCAGGTCTGTCCCGCTGGTAAGGTTAGGTTAGGTTAGGTTAGGTTAGGTTAGGGAGGCTGGCCAGTGTTTGATTTGCGCTCATTCTGGACTTTGTATCTGTATGTGTTAAACAATACCTCTGAGCGGGGGCTCAGAGAACGTTCGCTGTGTCATGTGACAGCGTTCTCTTACGGGACGTAGTGGCGTTAGTCGTGAATGCTGAAAGTTAACGATTTTTTTTTTTTAAGGCATATTTTCTGGTGTTTGCTAAGGCAATGGACCCTCGTATGTCATTTTTTTTTTTTTTTGGACCCTCGTATGTCATTTTTTTTTTTGGACCCTCGTATGTCATTTTTTTTTTCTCTCTCTTCAAATTCTTCAGTTAGTTATTTATTTAGTTTTTGTTAGCCTAATGTGTAAAGGACTGTTGTTTAATCTCTTGACCCAGACTCAGTGCGGTTTTTGGTGTCGACCACTTGGCACATGTTGCGGTACAACAGCATCACGTGGGCTCTAGTTACGGCAGATGTGGGCATCTCTCTCTGTGTACTGTGGCTCGACATGCAGAGCTGGAGGACTTGAATCCAAGTAGGATAACTTGATCAAGAGGTTTCTGTAACGATTTGACCTCTTGAGTACGATATCTTAAAAGCGCAAGTTCCTTTGGACGGACTGAATGCCTGGGAACCGTGTTTGTTGAAACGAACAGGCGAGAAGTGCTTCATGATATACACATGGAAATGTTGGGCGTCTTAACCCGCAAGTTTCGCGCGAAGATAATTCCTTCGCTAGAATGACGGAGTGGGAGGAAAATGTGCAAATTAAATCCACTGAAGAGAAGTGGCGCCCGGGGGAAACTTTGGGGGAAAATAGCATGAATGCCAGTGGTTCACGTCGGTTTATACTGCTACCAGCAGACGTAAGGATCGTCATGAGGAAGTCCTTGGGACATTCTCAAGACACAGGAAGTGGGGTTGATGAGTAGACAGACATCCAGGAACTTGCCAGCCCCTCCCGAAGGAAACCTGGTTGCCAAGGGGCATGAGACAACCCAACCCCCCCCTCCCTGTGAAGTGCAGCCATCGTGAATATTTCAAGAGCGGTAGTAATGTGTAAGCTGTTCATTGCCGTGACTCAGCCAGCCACTTGGGGGAGGTTAATTAAACCTTGGGGTGCGTTAGTCTGATTCACCCTTCGGGGGGGGGGGGACGTCGTATGACCCTCCACCGAGCCGATACGGAAGGTGATGACACGGGCATTAAGGGGATACAGCTGAGGGATGTGAGAGGGGAGGGGGTGGAGGTAAGAGGTTGGGAACAGGTGAGGGAGGCAGGAGGAGGCGGGCACTAGGGATGTGACTGACTTTAGATGGTCTTTAGGGGGAGGGTTCCAGCCTCCGGCCTGGCTGCAGGCAGGCAGCCTATGCTGACTTGACCTCCGACTTAGTGATTCTCAGAAATTGTGCGTGTATGTGTGTGTGTGTTTACCTACTTGCACTGTACGTGGAGTGAGTTCTACGTTTATGGGGCCCCATCTCTTGAACGTTCTCGATTATCATAGAACTTTTAAATTTATGAATGTTTCATGCATTAGCCATATGTGTGTCTGTGTGGGTGGTTGTGTGTCTGTGTGTGTGTGTGTCCATGCCCGTAAATAACTGTTTGTATATTCATAGATTTATACACAGAACATACATAAAACCTTTTTGGCCTGTACTTAGGTTACCTGCTGCATTGTGAAGGTTAAGGGTACGTGTGAATGATTACGTAACCCACTTTGTGCATCACTGATTGGATGATCGTATGTTTATGAATTTATATGAATGTGTGTCTGTGTCTCGTTTATATATATATATATATATATATATATATATATATATATATATATATATATATATATGTGATGGTGTCCGTGTCGTGTTTATGTGTCTCAACAATGTCACATATGTGACATTGTCAGTATGTGTATTTATGTGCCACCGTAACTGTGTTTATTTATGACGAGTATAACAGTTTGATTTCATTTGCTTTATAGGAAAATTAGAGTTCGTCGATGTATCCATAAGTTCGAAATCTACGGAAGTGTTTATAGAAGGAGGTGTTGGTTTTAGTTCTGGTTGTATTTGATGGTGAGAGGAAGGGGCCCCCACCTCTCGACTTGTTTACCCGGCAGATTTCACTGAGTGACCCTCGTAGTTGTTCACATATTTACCGAGAAGATTGCAAAGGAGATACAGCCAGAAATACTTAAAGCCCGTTTTCCGTTGTTTTAGGTATGATATTTTCGGAAAGAATGGAGGTATTGGTGCCCATTCTATCACAGTGTTTGGCTATCACCCGTTATCTTATCTTATATACAAGATATTTGATAATGCGAGATATCTCGGAAATACTGGGAATAGAGTCTCTTAGCCATCTTGATGGTAAAAAGACTCCTGTGCCAAAGGCAAGACGAGGCGAGATAGTCTTTACTATGTTGGGATTAATATCGTGGACAGTTACCTGTTTTTGTGTCAGATGGTTCCAGTCACGGACTGCAGTCCTTATCGAGGCCAGACCGTGAAGAAAAATATAGTGTATGAATACCGATATATATATATATATATATATATATATATATATATATATATATATATATATATATGACTAGACTCCGTCTACTTTAGGTTATACCGCGAGGAACGAATCACTTTGGCGAGGCTTAATAATTGTTAGTTGAAACAAGAGCACAGTCTCGTCAGAGAATGTCTAGCTTAAAAAGGAGTCACTCATGCTCCTGCTGCTGACTGTAGCGTACCGGTTGGGCTGCGGGAGTCCCGGGGTCGGGCAGGCGGCCCACACGCAACCCAGGCGTTTATCTTCCCTCGGGACTGTTCGATAAATTATATACCTCGCATATTCTAGGGTGTGTGTGTATGTGTGTGTGTGTGTGTGTGTGTGTGTGTATGTGTGTGTGTGTGTGTGTGTGTGTGTGTGTGTGACATATGGTAAATATAGACAAGGTTAAGCAACGAAGCAACACGATCATAAAACTCTAACCCCATAACACACAAATAGTACTCGCTCATGGTAATCACACATAATGGTTTTTTTCTTTCTCCGCTTGACTTAGATGATTGAATACATTTTCTACGTCAGTAAATAACAGAATTGCTGTGTTTGATGGGAGTATGAGTAAATATGCAGTTCGAGTAGATTTCGTCTGTGGGGCAAATGTTTGTGGACAAAAGTTCTTTTTCTGCTCTTTGGCTGTAACAAATGACTATGGACGTTGTGGTGTAGGGAGGATTGTACAGTCTGATTCTCCATATTGGCATGAATGGTAGAGGTTGGGTGTGGGGGGTGGGGGTTGTTTAGAAATGAACATTGTTTCATAGTCACAGTCTCGTTTCTTCGCTCTTTCAAATCTTTAATTTTTGACGGCTGAATATCAGTAACCATTTGCTGGATCACAGCCCCGTTTTGTCTGTGTCGTTTACAGCGTTCCACCCGTATAATGACTACGTAGTTTTCATTATGTAGGCATCATCAGCAAACGCAATCGGGTATGATGTTCATTTTAGAATAGAAATTGTCAATTTTAGACTAGAAATTGTAGTGATCCCCATACTATATCCCAAAGTTAGTCCACTTGTTATCCTCGACCAGCTCGAAAAGATCACCCGTACGTGATTTCCTGGCCGAACCCTGCCAGGCACAGTTGGGTAGCCTTCGCTTCACGTAAGGTATTTCCTCTGGACTTCATTCTGAAAATTCTCTCCCTTTCTTATCACGTCCTCGCGCTGTCTTCCCCACGCACCCGTCTTAGCTTTTTCGAAGGTGTTGGTCATCATCACGTAGACGTGGGAGGGATGGACGGGTCGTGCAGGATCGTGCGAGTGTGTGTGTGTGAGGGTTGAGCAGAACACCGCTGATATAAACTGATAACGCCCTTATCTGCGGCTGAGTAACGGACGACAGACATCGTGAAGGCGATGACTATCAGTTGTGTTAAAGTGTAAGTGAGGTGTACCGGTGCACCGCCCACACCCTCCCCTCCACACATCACTCTGCAGCACTCCTCCTGCCCAGGCTCTTCTTCCCCCACCTCCTCCTCCTCCCCATCCACTTGTTTTATCCTCCCCCGTCTCTTCTTTCAAGTGGGTTCATCCTCCCCTCCCCTCCGAACTAATCATCCCGGACACTCAAACCTCTCTCGCACCTACACTACGCTATGGCCTCTTAATATCGTATCCCGAATTTTCGCCAAACTCTTTCCCCCGGCTCCTCCTCCTCCTCCTCGCCTTTCCCTTCCCTCGTAAATCTTTATTCCTCGTCAGTTATTATTTCTGGTGTTATTGGGCGAGGCAGGAGTTAGCGTGTCTCTCTCGTCGCCGTGAATTATTCCCGTGTGGACGCGTTCTGTCGCTTCGGCTTCCGGCGAAGCCCACATTTCCACCGCCACCACCGCGCCCGCCCCACCTCGGCTCACCACGCCGGGGATTACCGCTCCAGGTACACCTTATCTCCTGCTGCTTGTCTTCCGTCTTGCTCCTGCTCCCCCTGCCGGCCTTTGTCTACTTAACTCACGGCGGGGGAAACTTCCAGAGCTGACCCAACAAGTATCTACAGAGTGATATCTGATCAACCAGGTTGTGGAGGCGTGTGGGCTGCGGCCTCCAACAGCCTGACTGATGCGAGGAGTTAAATTACAGTTTGGTTTAACGAAAGTTGCAGGCAGAGACCAGCCTCCCTATTTAGCTTAGGGAGAGGTATCGTAAGTCAAATGCCTTCAGTCCCTTCCCCTTGCCTAGTGACGCTTAACAGACTCGTACAGCCTTTCGCAGACGTATACATTTTACAGACCCACCAGCCTTTAAGAGACGGACACTCCCACAGCCTGACTTGGATCCCACACAGCCTCGCATCCACTCTTGTTACTCTTCACGGACCTACATATTCCCTTATTGACCAAGCCACACTGCCACTTTACAGATGCAGACATCCCCTCACTGACCCAGCCAGACCCACACTGCTCCTCACAGACCCAGCCAGACCCAAAGTGGCCCTCACGGATCCAGTTAGACCCACATTGCCCCCTCACAGACCCAGCTAGACCCACATGTTCCCTCACGGACACAATCATTCCTACAGTTTCCCTCACGAACCCAGCCAGATCCACACTGGCCCTCATGGACCTAGTCAGACCCACGCAGACCCAGCCAGACGGCCCTTTACGGACCCGCACATCATCTTATTGACCCAGCCAGACTGCCTCTTACAGGCGCACACATCCCCCTCACGTACCTAGCTAGACCAGCACTGCTGTTCACGGATATAGACCAGTACTGCTCTTATGGGCCCAGCAAACCCACACTGCCGCTTACAGACCCAACCCGACCCACATTACCCCTTACGGACCCAGCCAGACCTCACATTGCCCTTTATGGATCCAGCCAGACCCACACTGCCCCTCATGGAACAAACCAGACTGCTCTTTCCAGACACATCCCCTCACGGACCCAACCATCCCCACACTGCCCCTTCCGGACCCAGCCTGGCCCACACTATCCCTAACGGACCCAACCAGACGGCCCCTTTCGGACCCACAGTGGCCCAGCGAAAGCACAATCCCCAGCATCAAGACATATGCGTCCAAGCAGCGAGCCATTTATATTTAGTGTCTCTTGTTTCACAAAAAGATAAGCTATTGTTGTATTAATATGGCGCCGCGTGTGGCGTTAGTGTATTGTCGGAAGCAGGAAAAAGAGGAATGGAAGAATAGCATGATTTCTCAGGATCCCCAACCAGATACACTGGAGTTGAGTCATGGAGGTGGAGGTATGTGGTCCGGATGTTGCAACTTTCACTCTCAGGAGCGGCAGGTGTCGTCCGGAACTGTCGGTAAGATTCACGCATCGCTCGTCGCTTGGTACGGCCAGTCCGCAACATTACCGGAGAATGGAACACCTGGGTCCGGAAATGTTCCTGTGAGAGGACTCGTATGATGTCAAATATTTGTTTCAATGATATTAGGCAAGCAGGATTGTTGTTGTTTTCGTATTTTATCGTCAGGGTTAGCTTGGGGTAGAGGGCAGTCTTCATATATATATACTTTGTTGACTGCGATTGTTTGTTGTATTTAGGGGATAGATTTAAAGCCTTCCCTGGTTTGTGTGACGTTTGTAGTTGGTAAATCTCGGGAATAATGATGTATATAATTTTGCTAATATTTTTTCCCCTCTTGCAGGTTAAGGTGGCAGAGGCGGGCACCAGGTGAATACAGTAGTGGCGCTACCCGAACCTCCTACGATGACAGACACCCTGTAAGTAATGCCTCCAAGCCCCTTGCGCCTCTCTCTCCACCTCTGATCACCCTTTGTCATCGATACTTATGTTTACTGCTGCAAATACAGGCCTCACCCTCACCACGAGCATTAGTACCCTCCTCCTACAGCCCTCCATCAACACTAGTAGTACCCTCCTCCCACACACCCTTACCCTCCAACAGCACCAGTGCTCTCCAGTCTCCACCTACACCGTACCCTCCACCGCCTCCATTGTCATTTTATCAGCCATACACTTCACCAGCGCTAGCTAGAGCCCTCTACTAAATCTTCCAACACCAGTGCCATCCTTAAGGGTTCCTTGACGAATCGATATATCAAGTTATTGCACATAGTGTAGATGTGAAATTGCATATGATGGCAATATATATCGAAAGGATTGATAAATCGACGTGAATTTATCTCTGTAGGCAATCAGCCGACATTGGTGTTAGCTACACGTCTACTCATTGCTCACATGACGTTTAACGAATTTTAGCCACTGTGATAAGTCGATTTATATGCCATTTACAGGAGTTGTATTAGCGCTTTTATCAAGATTATACTGTATTATGTGAACCGCTGTCATCTCCAGCATTGGTGCAGCCAGCCATTGCCTGCTTGTATCGTATTCCAGTTAATTCCCTGCCAGACGCATTAACTCCATGATGAGACGCATATTTCATTCTATAGATACAGCATGCAGACTGAAACTCTTTAAGCTCGGTCATGTAATTATTAAGTAAGAATATTGGATGCGTGCCGAACAGGTGTCCCGTGTGTTGAGGCATTGTCGTACGCGTGTTGCCAGATTGGGTTACCCCGATTTTAAGACAACCATAGTGCATCCATACTTATATACCTAAAGATTTATGATACTTTCATACTGGATTTTTTTTTTTTTGATGTTTAGTAGATGCTTTATTTCGGAATTTGACATGTATTCATTAGCCAGTTGAGTATTTGCCTAATATTGCATATGGGGAAAGTAGAGCAAGTATTATAACAACATATATCAGTGTACGTATATATGGGGATAAGTTTATATACATATTATTGAATTTTGCGAGAGCTATACCTAAGTGAGATATCTGATTGTAGTATATCCACTGTAGTGAATGGCTTTTGATAATAAAAACAACACAAAATTTTGTCAAGCATCTGTATGTCTGGCTTGCTAACGTCGGAAGCACCTGGTGACTGCTGGTCGTTGAGGATATCGTAACCCGTATTGACTATCGTAGTACTGAAAAGCCTCTGGTAGAGCTTGCAGCAAAGGAGAGGTTTGATATCATATTAATCCGTAAATGTAACGAAATATATCGAGTAGAGACCGTTGATAATATCGATGTATGTTGAGCTGAGGCTGACTATAAATACAATGGAAAATATATGTAGCGCTTTTTTTTTTTTTAAAGATATCGACAAAAGGTCGTCAATGGATCGATATCTAGTATTCTTATATTGAGGAACTCTGTCATCCACTGAGATAGTGGCATCCGCTGAGTATGATAAGGACATCAAGTACCAACCATAGCTTACTGCTTTGCGCCCCTGTATATCCATTTGCTCAACCAGCAACCCATATATGTTACAAACGTACCCAGTATTGATACAAGTACTTATAAAGATGTACCTATCAATACAATTAGACCTTTTGAAATTAAGTTTCTGTAACATATTCATTTATCAGCCACCGATGTTTCATTGTGTGTAAAGGTAAGTATTAAGATGTCAGTTTTTGTGAGCCATCTTAACTGCACAGTAGTTGGATGCTCAAAGTCATATAGGTAATGCAATTGCAGAAGGTGTTGGTTAGCAGGGATCATGTATTATTAGTTATTTCAGGTGTTTGTCTTTGTTAAACATTTATACCTTTGAACTGGATGGAGTGATGAGTCGTTAACTGCTGACAGTTTTTTGTAGGTGCGATTGTGGAATTATTCTCTTGTACACAGAGTGGATCGCATGCATCTCACTTAATACCCCATATATATAAGGTATACACATTGATGAATGACACACAAATACATATCTCTCCAGGCCACAGGGATAAGTAGAATAAGAATTATAGATCATTGCCACAGAAGCAGAAGAGAGCAAATGATATGCTTAAATGATTAAGAAAGGATGTATAGAATGCCTGCAACTGCAGGATAGTACAACAGATAGGTACTGTCTTAAATGTTGAAGATATTGGAAAACAAATGGATGAATATATAATCGAGAGACTTCTTGAATTTATTGGTAAGGGATTGTCCATGAAAAGAAAAATAATTGACTTGTTTGATAGTATGAGAATGACCATAAAGAAAATATGATAAGTAGATGGAATGTGTTTCCTTAAACTGCCAGAAAGCTTTTGGCACTGTTCTTTACAGGATGAAACTAGTGTGTGGTTTCTTGCAAGTCAGATTCACTGAAGAGCAGAAATACTTTTAAGTTATTAGAGGGAAAATAGCATGGATGTCTCAGGCCCATTTCTCTTAAGCCTTCTGTTGCCTTACATATGAAATGTCTTGAGATGACTTATGGAAAAAAAAAATTTCCTTCATAGTGTACCAGACCAGTCAGTTAGCATATAAGAATTGAGACTCTTATCATCAGTCAGGCTTATAAAGGAAACGGTTTCAGACTGAGAATTTGGTGTTGATAGCCACCAAGACTTTTGAACTACAAAGAAGTTATGTTATGAAAGAAAATATTTTGCTTTTTAGGAATTGGGTTGACGATGGGGTTTCATGATGTTCACGATAGTGTCAAGGCTTTTAGATATTTTGAAGTACTGTATTGTGAGATCAAGCTATAGGTAACTCCATGTAATTTCTGCCTGTGATTCTGTAATAAAGCATCAGAACACAGAATACTCTAGAAAACAGGATTAATGCATCTCAATCTGTTACTTAGGTCAGACATATAGAATTTTTTTTTTCGAGAATTACAGTAATATTACATTTGGAGATGTGCTGTTTATATACCATGCAGATACAAACATCGTCATGAAAGACATGAAGAATTATAAAGAATAATGAACTAGTACAGAAACTAATTCTAAATTTGTAGGTTGATAGCTTATCTTGGATATTTTTTTATCAACTAAGCTTGTGGTATGCCCCCTTTTTTTCTACTTCTTATATCCCTTTCAATTTACTTCTTTTTTTCTGACATCTTTTGTCTGTCTTTCTGGTTTCTTTCTCTTATTTTCACTTCTTCCTGCATCTTTTTGTGCTATCAGTTGCCCTTATGTCTGTTTTTAGCTGTTCCTTACCCTTTCCTTCTTTTCTTTTTAATAGCACTTGCTGATTCTTAATTTCATTTATTTTTGGTATTTCCTAATCATATCACTTTTTATTAGACTTTCAGATTGAAGATTTTTTATCCTTTCACTATTTATTTGTTTGCTTCTATTTATAAGAAAGTTGGAGGCCTTGAGTTGTTCTGAGATTTAAAATAAATGTGATTTGGCATCATGTTCTGTTCCTTGCTTTCTCTATACATTGTGAATGAAACAGCTAGATATCATAATGCTGTTTGTGCAAGATTTTGATCATTGTACAGTTACATAAAAAGTTTGGATTGTATATATATTAGCCATGGAATTGCATGCACTTAAGATCTTAGCAGATGGAGTAGTCATTTAAAAGTATACTCAAGATTACAGTGTTTAGGGGTTTTTGTAAGTTTGATTCTGGGGTGTCGCAGGCTGGTGAACCGGAAGGTGGAGCAGAAGCAGGAACAGACGGTGAAGCGGACTGAGGTGACAGCACAGAGGTACAGACACAGTCTCTTGTGGAACCCTCGTGTTAGTAACCCAGAGCTTGTTGTTGCATGCTGGGAGGCTACCTGGTGTGAATATGATAGATATTTGTTGTTAATGATTGCCGCTATATTACTTTCAACCAGTCCTTATTTTGCATGTTTTATAGGTTTTCCTGACATGCTGTAACTTAGTTTATGAGAACACTTAATAAATGCATGTTTGTAAAAACTAACTTTAATTTTGTTCTCACAAAATGTGTGATATGCATGGTTATGATATTTTGAGTGACATACAGTATGATGAAGGGGAAATGACTCGCACACTGTACAGCTATCACATTTATTAGACCACTGAATGATTGATATAAATGCATCAATTATGATAGTGTAATGTGTTACAATTCTAAGTTTTGTAGTTTTTGATGTCTCTAAGGATGAAGAATTTTGTTTTTCTATCACAGTACACCTTCATGTTTCATAATGTAATTAGATAGCAGTCTTCAGTGTTGTACTTGGTGCCTCATGAAAATGAAAATGGTGTTTCTTTCAATATTATACTGATCTGGCACAATGTATGGAACTACTGTACTGTAAGACTTGGTCTTGTTTCTTTTTCTTCATAATGTAATGTTTGGGTAATTTTCCTCATATTTGCTTCAATTTTTCCTCTTAAAAAAGGACATAGAATTTTAAAGATGATTTAACATATGACCAGAATATTAGCCATTTAGTTTTTCAAACTTTATTTTGAATGTTACCAGTTACATGCTATATAACTCTGAGTGATAATCGTCTTTTCCATTTGTGTTTGAACTGATAGCAAGATAAGTTTTGAACTGAAGTTTGACTTTAAGTTTTTAATGTATACATATCTTATTGATCTGAATCATGTACATGGACAGGTTAGGTTTCTGAAATTTGTGTTGTGTTACATCTCTTATGCTTTCATACTGATATAAAAGAATTCATAAAGAGGATTTTTCTAGATGATATATAGATTATTGTGTTTTTCTTTACTGTGGAGATTAATCACATAGTTATACAAAGGAATAAATTCCCTCTACTTTTTAGCAAATTTTTTTTTGTTTCTACACCTATATGAGATTTTAATTGCTTAAAAGTGAAGTACTGATAATCATTATATTGCAACTAGTATTGCAAGAAAATAACCCTTTGTTACTCTTACACTAGAGTCACAGTGGTATTGGCTAGTTTACTTTAGTTTCTTTTATGAATGCTCATGTGTGAAGAAAATGCACATTTTATTTTGCCTGGTTGTTGCAGCATTACAGAGAGCATAGTTTGTTCATATCTACATCAGTATGTTTTTGGAATTATGATTAGATAATAAATGAAACCTTTTGATTGAGTAATTGTACAATCATATAGTATTCATTTACTGTGTGTGTACTGTATTGATAGATGTACCATAGGACTGAGATAAACTTAGCATTGTTTTATACAAATTAAGCAAAATTACTAGCTGTAAGTGCACTAAAGAAGTGAAAATGTCAGATAAGATGTATTTGGCTTTTCAGTAATTTGGGTTAGGGACTAATTATTAAAGTGAAAATGGTGTAATTGTTTGAATAGTGTGGTGAGATATTAAAAGCATTGAATAAAGGGCATCAGATATTCTTGCTTAAAATTGTGATTTATATATTAGTAAGGAAACTGGTGTAAGGCATTAGAAGTGATAAAGTGGATGGAAAAATGGAGTTTGAATGTTAATTTTGCATTAGAAATGAATGCCAATGATTATAAGATATATCGATAGGATTTTTTGCCAAATAGCTGCCATGAAGTGTAAGGAGAGTGCTGTGCCTTAACAATCCATGACCTGGGTTCATTCCTAAGATCAGGCAGTGTTAGGGAGATATTACTCACTGTTGTAATTTGGGAGCTAGTCAGATTGTGTTATGACCTTGGATTAAGTGAAACCTGTTTGTTTGGATGGATATGTTTTTCCCTTCGTTTGTGGCTTTTTTTCTTTTTAATCTTTATGGTGCTTATGATTGTGAATACATTAGATTTTGTGGAGAACAGGGAGGACACAGAATGTTATATTTGAATTCTTTTAGCATTGCATATTCAGGATTTTTAATGATTTGGCATGCTAAGCTGTTAATGGTATATCCAGTAAAATGTTATAGTGGTGTGGAAAGAGTGAAAAGTTAAAGTTATTATTTAATAGTTTAAATGTTGTAGTTGCATATGAGAGATAGGAGGCCTAAAAATTATTATATAATAGTTTAAATATTTTAGTTGCACATAAGAGATAGGAGGCCTAGTTAATGCTGGTTTTATGATAAGTTGTTGTTATATGAAAATGATGAATTGAAAATTGAATAATTTCAAGAAAGTGTAGAGAAAGGAGCAGAAGTTAGTTTAGATATGTAAAAAAGAAAGAAGAAAATGATGGCTTAATGAACATTCATACTTTGAAATCGTAGATGAGGGAAAGGGCACAATCCACATTAATTCATGGAAAGCATTAATGAGGATATAAATGGTTATGGTAGAGAAAGTATGGAACTTGAGGTGAGCAGTTAAGAAAAGGAAGTTTCATGCAAATATTTGGATATAGGCTTTCAGTATTTCAGTAACAAAAGTTTATTGTATTAGTGACAAGGGTAATAGCTGCTTTTGCTTCAAGTTGTGACCAAGATGAGGAGATTGGAAATATTTTGTGGAGCGAAATTACATAAATGATTAGTTGATGAAGGGGAAAACCTGTTATATGGTAGAATAGAGAAGTTTTTGATTGGTTGGTATGGGGTCCAGATTTTTTCATACTTCTTTAACAAGTATATGTAGTACAGGCTTAGAAAAATGAGCATGAGGTACCTGTTTTTCATTATTTAGAATCTCATAGATAGTGTCATTATTACATAAGATTTGAGGTTGGTTTGGTGGGGTTTTGATTGACCACATGAAAAAGTAATAAAAAGTAATAAATTTTTAAGAGCTGAAAATGGAAATGAAAGATCAACAATAATACTAAAAAACTTACCTTACTGTTATGTGTTAACAAATATAAGGTGAATAGGAAAAGTTTGTTTATACTTGTAGCTCTCTAGTAATTTAGAAATTATGTTATTACTGAAATAGGGACTATAAAATGTGCTGCACACACAAAATCACTCAACCATTGCCCATTTATTATGAGAAAATGTTGATTGGGAAGGTATTTTTAATATGTGAAGTATTGCTTGTGTTTAGTTCATCCATGTAACTGATTGTCTTGCATTATAGCATAAGTTATGTTTAATGGTATTCTTTTGTTTAAAAAGTAAGAAATAGTACTTTGTCTAGAACATTTTTGTCCATAAAGCAATAAATTACTTATAAGTTTTGAACAGGTCTTAATTGTGTCATTTGCTTAGAGTGACCACAAGGCATGCCCAATGATAGCATTCTTTTGCGTAATGCACCAAGTTGGAATGTGTGTATCAAAAAGCTTGCCATGCTTGATGAAATATGTAATCAGTGCTTATGGTGTAGTTGGGTGAATGATGTGCCTTAGAATTTGCAATATTTTTCATATTTTGGAATGTTTTGATATAAACCAGGAGATCCATGAAGATAGGAAAGTAATAGTGATAAATTAGAGCCTTGAACATATAATTGTTCACAGTTATATAAATGCTTGAGAAGTTAAAGTAGATATGAGTAAGAAGACATAAAGGATATATACATTCATTTGAAACATGAAAATGTGAGAGAGGGAAACAGAGTTTTGATATTTTAGGAGAGGACTGATCTTTATGATATGATCATTAAAAAGATATTTATTGTGAGATATTTATGATGGTACAGTAGTTTGAGAGTTCAGAAAGTAGCAAGAGGTTGAAATAATCATTTAGATGTGAGATTGAGACACTGATATAGGTTGATAGAGTTGAAAATTGAAAGCAAATTATTCCAGTGACTTTTGTGAAGAAGATGCAGTATTTGGAGTTAGAACTGAATAAGGTAACCTTTTTAAGAGCTGCAACTGTATGTGTGAGTTCTGCTGGGAAAGTGTTGAAGACATTTGTATACATTCAAATTTCTTGTCCATATTTAGATAGGCTGGTGCCTTTTAGAAACATATATAGATGCCATGTGCCACCTGCAACTCTAATTAACCCCCAAAAATATCCCAAAGGCTCTCGAATACCCCTGGTAGAAAGAAGTCATACATACACTTCAGAAAAGTGTAGAGCACATACATGGTATATTGTACGTTTTCAAATTTCCCTCTTGTTTCAATAGTTCCATACTTTTTCAAGGCATATTTAGATATCTTATGTCATTTTTGATCCTAATTAGCCCTTGAAAAATCCTGAATCCTCTCAGTTACCCATAGACAACTATGGCATAAAGATTATGCACACTGCCAAATACACCCGCCCTTACTAGCAAGGTTGCTAGGTATGTGCTAGGTTTGAAAATGGCAGTGGCATGCCAATATTTAAATACCTGGTGTTACACCATGGCTTAACTGTTTAGGATGTGTTGGATTTAAGTGGCCCATGAAACTTCTTTGAAATTTCAGAGATTACTAATTGTGCTTGTTGTAATGAAACACCTGGCCCTCACTTGAAGGGTTAACACATGGGGGTGCAAGCACTTCTTTTCACATTATTAAAAAAGGTTACTCAAGAAAAATAATGATTTTACTTTTTTATGTATCAGGTAGTTTGTATGGTAGTTCATGTAGTCTTCCTCAAACACTTTTGACTTTGCATTTATTTGGAAAA
This sequence comes from Panulirus argus, assembly GCA_038088735.1. Classification (NCBI taxonomy): domain Eukaryota; kingdom Metazoa; phylum Arthropoda; class Malacostraca; order Decapoda; family Palinuridae; genus Panulirus; species Panulirus argus. Next base: position 18,790 of record JAYMFT010399788.1, on the reverse strand, counting down.
CTTCTTCAGCAAAAAATGTTTACCAATTACTTTTAAAGGTTAATTTATATTCATAAATAGCTGAAACATTTGCTCACTTTTTTCATGAGTATGTTGAAACAAGGGTAGGATATTCCCATTAAAAGGTACTTCGATTGGGAGTACTGTAGAAGATTTTCTAAGAGGAAGGAGACTAAATTATGTCCAGTAAGTGAATAGCATCAGTTACTGTGTTGCACTAATTCTGAGATAATCTCCTGTATCTTACTTTTGAGTTTTGGCAAAACATGAGGTAAAGAAAGAGGAGCAATAGATAGGTGTGAATGGTTAGATGGAATGATAGAAGTGATGGAATATTTCAGTTGGTGGTCTGAAATCTCATCTAAGATGTGGATATCCAGAACAACTAATAGTTTAGTGAAAATGTTTGAGGAAAAAACAAAGAGTTTTAAATTTGTTCCTCTTCTTGAAATGCTCATGTATTTAAGAAAAGCTTTGTAGGTTTTATAGTTCCTAACACCTTTATCATACAGAAGATAAGCATTATTGAGTCATTTAATTGCCATTGATAAAATTTTTAAAGTTGAAATAGATGTAATTAACTCAGTGTAAATGAGAGAAGAAAATTATAATAGAGAAGGAGAGAGAAATTGATAAATTTTTGATATACTGTTATTTGCTGGATGCATGGTTATGAGAAATGATGTTGACCTACTGATGTCGTCATTTTCTAACGAGTATTTTGTCTTCAGAAATCTTATTAGAGTATGTAATATGCATTTCAAGATATCACTTCATCTGTGTAAAGATTTTGCCATTTTTGGTGTTTCCGTTTGTCTTTTCTTTAAGTAATTGTGAATTTCTGTGTTTCAACAGTTGAAAGATTGATGGTCAGCGTACGGTGGACATTAAATCGCAGTATTAAGGTAATTTTTTTGAGCACACATGTGTTCAGTCCCCCCCTCCCCTCTTGTGGCACTGTTGCACACACTTAAGCTTTACACTGAATCCACTGCACCCTTTCCCAGTTCTCTTCAAATCTCACCATTCCATAAAAGACTGTTGCTCAGAAATCTGTGATGCTTCCCTTACCCCTGAACACTTTGTTAGTTTTTCAAGCTCACGCTAATGTCACCTCCAACCCCCCTGGCTGTCCTACCCACCCTTGCACAAGTATTTTAATATTATTTTGTGTATCACATGGGTTTTTGGCCTTCCAATAACTAGCCATTTATGTTTTTTACTAACCTTAATTTTGTTTGATAAAAAGTATGTTCTAGGTTTTGCACCTGCATACTCATGGCTGTACCTTTAATGCCATTTGCTCCATTGCTTTCCTGTGCTTTTACATAAGCAGTTTATGTTCACCTCATTTGGGAACCGGTATGTATTAGGTTACTCCAGTCTGCCATTATTTTCTGTGCATTTATTGATGTGAAAATATTGTGAGTGTTTTGACATTGCATCTCTGGAATAGATTTAGTCAGTCTCTGTTTTCTTTTTTATTGATATGCCCCTGTCATTGGATATCATAATAAATCACAGTGGAATGATATTTAAATTCTTTCATGTTTGGAGATGTCAGATATTTTGTTACTTTTCCTTGTTTTTAACCTGTAATGGCAGTGTTTATCTTTTACCAGGAGGCAGTCCATCTTAGTTTAGACTTGTGACAGAGATGCATATTTTTTTATCAGTGGACATTTATGCAGCACTATATCACTGTTGCTGTTGGGGAGTACTCCAAAATCATGATTATTTGTAATGGTAGAGGGTAGTATTCTCATTGGTAACTTCGTTCTTTCAGCAATGAAGAACTCCATATTTATTTTGTTTGGCATCAGCATTCAGAGATTTTGTAGGTTCATGAATGGTTAGCCTGAAATGATGATTAGGAGTTCAGTACCTTGTGAATGTGGCAAACTTTAGCACATATGACTGCTAAATGGGACAAGGGAAATCATGTGCTAAGATCTGGTTGAATTAGTCCACCTCCAGTCTTTTCAGTTTTGCCACATATCCAGTGGCATAATTTAAGAAAAATTTTAAAACACAGTATTTTACAGGATATGATTAGTTGTGCTGGTTTGCATTTTGTATGTATTTGTTCACTCAAATCTCTTGCTTAAAATTTCCATTCTTGTAATATGCATATTATTGAGGGAGATCTCTTTAAAAACATGTATTATAGCAGTTTTGATATCTTTGTAAGGGAACTTCATTTGGAAAATTTAGAATAATGGTAAACCACGGTAATAGTTTCAAGAGAGTATTGATGCTAGAGTTACATTTATTGATCCATGATATCTTGTGAAAGCGTTGCAATTTGCAAAGCACAGTATTAGTTATGGTAGACTTACAAGTAAACTTACCTTGATTTATTAAATGATTTTGTCAGTGTACTCAGAAACTGTTTGATCCCATTCTTAGCTAATGAATAAGAATATTGAATTTGAATGTTTTTAAGAGTGCTCTTGAGTTAGTGCTTGATGATTAAGGTGATAACTTCAGAATTAAGGAATGTGTTGTGCTTATTTTAATTACATATTTTTGAATTACTGTGGGTAAGAGCTGTTCTTGCTGTGACATTTTTTATATAAGTTTTATGTGATCATAGTATTTGGTTTTCACCATAATGGTAAGATTAGTTGATATCACCCTGTTCAGTTAAGGCATATAATTAATATTCTGCTTTATTACTAAACTCGGCTCTAGTCCACACTTCCCATACTCTCATTTTGGTACAAAAATTATGAGGTATTTTTTCTCACCTTGAGATACTATGTAGGGAGTCTACCTTTTTTGTAATTCTCTAATTTATTGAAAGTAAATTTGTTTAAGTCAGAGATCTGTAAGGGCTAGAATTTTGAAACTTAACTACCACAAATGCTGTTTCCACTTTTGAAAATGGAAAGGAAAACAAGTAAGAATATTATGAATCTTGACACAAAGTTAGTAAAGGTGAAGAGGCATATTAAGAATGAAAATTTTGTGGTTGTCATTAATATGGGTAATTGTGAAATCATCCCAAGTTCAGTGTCAGGACCTTTAGTTGTTTTGAGTTATCAGGAGATAAGGTTGTTAATAAGTTAACGTTCATATTGATGATTTCATAATAAGGCACCAGAACATTATTCTGTGAAAGACAAAGAGGTAAAATTATCAGAATTTGTTAATTCAGAGCTACAGTACAGTCAAAAACAGTTTTGAGAAATATATCACAAAGAACACAGGCAGGGATGTTCTATTTGTAGGCCACTTAGGCACAAATAGTATTTTCAAGGGTAGGATTGAGAAAATGGTGTGTGAGTGTAGCGAACTAATGCATAAATTTACAGATAACAACAAAAGACTCAAGTTCCCACACCTAAACTGGATTTGGGAACTAAGATGGATGGTGTTTATAATGAATTCATGGGCTGACTAATGCTAATGTGGTGTATTAGATAGATATCAAGATTTATTCACTCTGATACTGTTGCAGTGTTCTTTGTGTTGAAAATAGTTGTAAAGATTATATCTTGATTTCTTTAGCTCAGTAAGTTTGATATTATCTGTTGAAAAAGTTTATTTTGAATGAAATAAACATGCAGTGTGTCAGAAAAGGTACATATGTGTGAGGTTTGTTTCACTTTCTTCTGTACACCTCACAAGTCAGAAATGGATTGGAATAGTTTCAGTTCTGGTTGTGATTGTCTTGTTAATTAAGTAGAATGTAAGAGCTTGTAGATGGTGAAGGATGCTAGTATCATCTTAAGGATTCTTGATATATTGAAAACTTAGACACCTCAAAGTTTAGTGCTTGCTGAGTTTAAGCATACCTTCCTTATACATATTTAACAATGCTGTCTGTGAAATATGTTTTATGATTTATTGATTGGATAGTTGATGATAGTTTTAGTGTTTTGTAATTTCGTCTGTGGTTACTGTATGTACTTAGAAATTTCTCTGTACATTTTTACTAATGTAGCTATGTAGCTCTGAAGTCCTTAACCCATTTGCTGTATATGATTTTTTTAAGGGAGGGTTTGTTCCCAAAATTGCAAGTGATTTTGGAAAGAACAAAGGATGTTACTGTATTGTTCTTTCCAAAGTTATCTTCAGTTTTACACATGTATGACAAAAGAAATGTACTGATGCAGTAAAAAAGCCATGCCAGTGACAGTTACAGTCCATCTGTTATAAAAAGAAATATTGATTTTTCAAAAATCAATTTCTGTAAAAGAATCCTAGTGCTAGCCAGGACCATTCTAAATGCTTCTGGAGTCCAAAGCTAAACTACTTTTAGTTGCAGGGAGATTCAGAATCTTTTGGAGTGAGAAGTGCTTTAATGAGACTGTACTCCTAGTGATGTAGCCTTGTCAAGGGTAAGTTTTCCTTGCGGTGTAACATCAAGCAAGCGGAGTCTGTTAATGCCAGTTGCTGAATATTTTAATATTATATATATATATGGTCATGTGTTAAATCAAAATATGCATGAACATAGGTGTACTTTATTAGATTATTTGAAAGTAGTCATGCTTAAGTTTGCGACTAGTTGTAAGAAGACTCATAATGGGCTCTTGAGAGTATTCCTGTGATATTTATTAATAGCATAGCAGGACCAGAGTTGAACTATTCACAGGTACATTATGCACTCTGTTAGATTTTTCTTTCTACACAATTGATAGGAATAGGCTAAATACTGTAACTTCTGGAAAACCATTCATTGTAGTTTTCCTGGCTACACTCATCAGCAGGGACAGAATGGATTCCTTTGAAATGTGAAGTTATTTGATGAGACTGCTTGGCAGGGCTGAGATCACCATTTGGACATTTTTGCTTCCTTCTAACATTATTCCACACCAGAAAACTGGTACTGGTCAACCTATGAAGACCATAGAGGTAGATTGGTAACCTGTTGGGTATGGATTTTCCAAAACCTCTCGTTTCAACAGGTTATCAGTCACCTTACTTGTCTTCTTAGGTCAACCAGATCCAGCTTTTCAGGGAGGAATGGTGTAAGAAGAAGAAGAAGAAGAAGAAAAAAAAAGAAGAAGAAAAGTGTCCAGATGGTGATTTTGGCCTTGCCAATACGACTTACAATCTCACATGAAGACACAGTTCCTTGCTTCCAAGGAAGAATATGGTCCTTTTCTTTTTTTGACAATTTTTTAAATGTATGGTTAGTTACTGGTTGAGGGAAAAAAGTCATTGGAGTAACTAAAGCAGCAAATCGTATCATCTGACTTTTGTGACTGTACATTGCTGCTGGACGTATTATATCCACACCGCAAATGAGTAATAGGATTTGTTTGACAAATAAAACCTGTTGGATGAAAGCCCTATTTTAATTGGAAATCATCAGGACATCTACCCTAGACTTTACTCACCAAAAGTGATACTGAAGTTCCTCCTTACTTTTTCCAATATAGATGCAGATGAAATGGAGCCTTCTCTAAAGTTGTCTTACCTATGTCAGACATGACATATGTTGCTACAGATTTACTTGATAATGTTAACCTTCGCTTTTGCATATTTGCACTGCTTCTCAACAAACTTGTCAACATGCTTGTTGTGGTTGTAGCTGACACTATGAAGGGATGGCTTTTCTCATACCTTTGAAAGCAGCCACCAAGAAATACAAGGAGAGACTTTGACAGTGTAAGCAAAAATGACTATAGATGCTTGGAGAGCAGTGCCTGTAGTGGCCAACTAAGAAAAGACTGTATTAGTTCTGATTATAGTTCCAAAAGTTAACTGATTTTTTATTGATAAATGATAATTAACAGATTTGGATGAATCCTGATGGATATTTGAATAATTAACTGTTTTTGGCTATGTGGGTCCTCTTCTGCTCACTCCTGCAGAGGCTGGCTAGAGACCACTGACAATGTGACCATTAATTTCAACACTGAGAAAATTCTCAGACAACCACAAACCCTTGTTGTGTTATGCTAGAGAGTGGCTGAATGGCATTTTTATGGAGTATAACCATTTGCCCCAACCATTTTCCTCCTTGTACCTCCCATATTGGTGGCATAGCCATCCTTCTCAACAGTAACGTATTTTCAAAAAATTTATCACCCCAACAGCCAGCAATTTTTATCCAGCCAAGAAAAGGGATGAATTATTGGCAAATGTGTTTGGGGGTTAGTTGTGCATCAGACAATTTTCAGCATGTATACAGACAGAAGACAAGCAGGACTGCCTTTTTATAGTATAGATTGAATGTCTGTAAACTGGATAAATCAGACTTTTTCTTTATATTATAGAACCTCTGTACATGTTAGGACACCCACACAGATGACAATGTAGAAATCAGTAAGACTGTAAGGATGCTTTGTGAATCAGTGAATTAGTGAGCTTGTAAATTTACCATATTCAAGATTTATGACAGTTGAATTTTATTTAAGCATTACCCTCTTTCTCTGTAAGAAATTATAGCTTCAGCTGATTTCAAAGGCCTTTGAGGGCATGCTCATGTATTGTTTTAGAGACAGACTCGTTCAGCTGCATCCCTGATAAAACAGTACAAAAATTCATAGGTAGAGGCAAAATGCCCTTGAGATAGAGTTATGATTTATAGTTATTCTAGAATTATTAGAAATTGCAGACATAGTCCTTCTGCTTAAAAAAATGGAGCATATCGTTTTTCAAAAATTACAGTGTGAAGGAATGTATTAAAGTAACTTGTTCAGTCCAGTAGAACAGAGTCTTGTTCCTCACAGCTGATGGATCACACTAATAGTAACATTCATGTGGGTTGTCCTTTACTTTGTATTTTGTCTTTGTACTGTATATGATGAATGATTTAGAAAATATGATATGGTGTCTCCCCTGTACTGTATAAAAAAGAAGCTGAAGGTAGATATTTCATTATTACCCATACTGAATGATTACTTGCAGAATAAGGCACTTTGGAAATAGTATTGATAATCCATTTTTGGGAAACAAGCATGAAGAGGCTAAACTACTGATTTTTCTTTGGCATGTATGCAGATACTGCTGCTGCAATTATATAACTAAGTTTTCGTATTGCAGTGGTTTTTAAATTGTAGCACAGTATGTGTAAATAGCTTGAACTAACAAGAAAAAGTATAGTAAATTCATTGCCATCACCTTTGTTTTACAAGCATTATGCTAAGTGTTAGTGAGTGTGCATTTGGTAACTAATCACTTATTTCTCCTGTTTTTGCTGCTTACCTGAAGGGTCTTAGACAAGGAAAGGACAACAAAAAGCAACTCAAATGTGTAAGTGAGGATCACAGCAAACTGATTTATAGGTTTGACTGGTTAATATGGTACCTTTGTAATAGAATGCACTGTAATTTCATTTACAATAGGGCTGCTCCTTTTACCTTACTGCACAAGAGTGGGACCTCACATCAGGTTATGATTTGTAAGATGATTGTATCACTTATGTTTATAATTCCTTCTAGAATGTATGAAATGTATAAATTTCTATACGTGCTCTTAGAAAATATAGGATAAAAAAATTTCTTGCTGTTTGCTCTTTTGATGAATATTGATTAGTTAGATTTTTCACAAATTACTGATTTTCATATTAATATGTAAAGTAGTTGATAGAGACCAGAAAATATTGTGTAAATAGTGGTGTACTGTATTCCCAAATCTTTGCTCTATTGTATTCCTTGCTGTTAATTTATCTACATACTTAACTTTTAATCCATTCCTATATCTGTTGGGTACATCAAGTGCAGACAGCTTCTCTTAGAAACTTACATTCATGATTTTTCAACTTGTTTATTGTATTCAAGCTTTTATAAGTTTTGAGAATTTTCATCTTACTCACTGAGGTTGATTTACTGAGTGAGACTAGTGTTCCATCAAAACCCCACATGCAGAGGTACAAAATACCACCAGTGAACTAATAAAAGAATTTTTTGGCATCCTCCTGAAATACTTGTACCTCTCTTACTTGTGTTCATCTCCTATGCAGTCTGCCATCATACTTTTTTGCACCTTCATCTGTGCAAGTATATGGTACCAGTATATCTTGTTGCTGGCCTTTCATTTGGCATGCATCCTCATTGGCCACGCTGTCCCTAAGGACACGTCTTCCCTGTTCACTATGTTACATTGTGATTGCCCATCTTTTACAGAAACAAAAATCTTTGGCAAATTAGCTTGCTGTTTCAGTGTCTTCCTCCCACACAGTCATTATCAGTCTTTATTTTACCTTTTTTGTCTAGATCCTCTGATTCGGCAAACTGTGCAGCATTACATGTTTACAATAACCATTGTAAGTTTCATTCTATTCCACCATGTTTCAGGAGTACAACACAACCACCCAACCTCACTCTCATCTCTAATGTCCTACTCATAAAAGCACTGAAAAGTCTTACAAATCCTTAATGCATTTTTTTCAGAGACTTTTCATTTACACCATTGTTTACTCTCACACAAGCTTTGCTTCCTTTCTAAAGTTCTTTAACAGCATTTTAAAGTCTTCCGTGGATGCTATAGAGAGATGAATTTTTACAAAGCTCTCTCTTTCCTCTTGATGTGCTGTTTTATATCAATCAGTTCTTAATATATTTGTACTTTATCTCTCAAACCTTGTGTGCTACCTGCCTCAGTGCTGTAACGTGATCTGCACTACCTTGTACTGTTTGAAATCCACTGTGTTCTTCATTTACAAGGGATTTATTACTCCTTTTAACCTTATGGTATGCAAACCTACCATATACCTTACCATTATATACCTTACCCATTATGCCAAGAAGACAAAATCCACTAATTTCCCCATGCTTTTATCTGCAGCTACACCACTCATCAATATCTCACTTCCAACTAATATACAACCTGGCTTCTTCATTTTTAGGTGCATTAGAACTTTTTATTTTTGTAATTTTTTTTCTTCTTTCCCCATATTTATTTCAGCCTTTCCTGACCTTTGGTCCTATGCACCAGTCCTCACATATTATTTACCATCATCTACAGTTAGTTTTTAACATATAATCCCCATAACAGTTAGTTTTTAACATATAATCCCCATGTTTAACAATCATTGTCCTGTCTTAAAAGTATTTGTCCTGACATGTTTAATATACCTTTGCTCTCGTACAGACCTTCCATCAGCATCCGTTTATCTTTTTCCTAAAAATATTTAGTATTTTCATTTGATTGTATTTATATTGCAGTATATTTATTTGTAGTGCATTCATCTTCAAGAAAGTTAATGTTAATTAGGCATTTGGCTTTTATCTTTCTTTTTTCAAAGCAGTATGTAGTTATTTTGGTTGTTACATTATAGTTACATGATTTGAAATTTTCAGTGGTGAACCGGAGGTGACGACCACCACCACCACCTACAGCGTTGATTACGGCCCTCATACCACAAACGGTCATCACCACGATTCACCTGACACATCAAGACACTCTGTGTCGTCTTCAGGGCAAGACAGCACACAGTTGGTCTCTCGAAAGCAAACACAACATACTACACAACAGGTTAGTTGCTGATGCATTACAAGTTGTGTGTACCTTTTTTTTTTTTTTTTTTTTTTTTTTTTTTTTTTTTTTAAGGCTCCAGGGAAAGAGAGTTCCTATGTCGAGATTTTGCTGAAATGTAGTGCAAGTGTGTAGCACTAACCATACATCATGCTTAATGAATGATACTGTTTCTCTCAGCCACTTTGCCCATTACGTTATTGTCAATACAGGGTTTATTTGGTATTGACATCAGCCATAAATCAAGTTTTCTCTTAGATTGTTCTGTAGTTGTTCCATGCATGTTTCTTATTCCCAGCTACTACAATGAATATTCTTTCTTTCTTTTACAGGGCTTTTATATACTTTAGCTTGATATCTTTTTGGTAATAATCCTTTATAACTTGATAACCCTTTTTGAGAATTTTTTCCACTGTATTTTCCTTTAAACCATTTTGTTGCCATACATAGATTATCATGTATCATTTTCTTTTGCTTTTTAGGGTGTAAAGTTGGAGTTTTTTGAGCTTCTGATGATGGTTCAATATTCCTTCCCTTGATATTTCTTGTGTATTGCCTTTGTAGGTTGATTGCACTTGGTAGATTTTTTGGGGTCTTTCTCATAACTGTCTCGTGCTTCAAAGGCCCAGTCTCTGATTTCTGTTCTTTGTTTTGTTCATGGATGCTAATACAACTTATGGATTTGGATCAGTGAAGGTAGGATGGAGCGTAAAAGGGTTTGGGTTATTGGGGCCTGAACATGCTAGAGGGTGAAGGGTATGCATAGGATAGAGAAAATTTAAGCAGTGTGGTATATAGGGGTAACATACTGTCAATGGGCTGAACCAGGGTATATGAAGTAGTCATTAGAAACCATAGAAGTGTCTCTGGGGCTTGCTTGTGGATAGAGGCTCTAGTTTAGGTGCATTATACATGAGGCTAGAGAGCCAGACTCTGGAATCTACTCAGAGGTTTCCCCTGAATGCTTCATATTCACTGGTTCAACCCATGGACAGCATGTTACCCCCATTATACCACATTGCTCAAGTGTGCTCTATTTCGTGCATGCCTCTGACCCTCCGTAATGTTAATGACCCTGATAACTTTCAGCCTCTTTCACTCCATCTTTCTATATTTTTCTTGGTCTCTTCCTCCTTCATGCTCCCTTCACTAACGACATTTATATCCTCTTATTCTTTCATTGCTCATCTTGAACATACTGATGACCAAACTATTTTTGCATAACTTGGTCAGTTCTTTCAGTTATTTTCTTCATGTTGCTACACCTCTCGTGTACACAATCATTCCCTATGAAATAAACTTACCACATGCCAAATGTTTTCCTCAGTCATTTCTTTACCAACATGTCATCCCTCCTCCATTCTTAAGCATTTGTGGCCCGATCCATGCACCACTGTTGGTACTGTTGCACTTTCAGACATACTCATCTTTGCCCCAATAGACAGTGACCTATCCTTTCACACACTCCTCAGTGCATCCAGGACTTTATTCCCAATTCCCACCATATAACTCATTTTAACCCCCATGGTTCTATCCACTGTCAAGACCACTCTAAGGTAGCTGAAGAACTCCTCATCCTTTTAGTCCTCCCTATCCAGACTCACTCTCGAACCAACCTGTCTCATTGCTGCTGGATCTCATCACCTTTCCTTTGTTCACATTTATTTCAGCTTCTTTCATAGACTCTCCCAAAATTTGTCACCATCTTCTGGAGTGTCTCGGCTAAGTCTGTCACCAGAGCAATGTTATTTGCACACATTAATTGATTTGCCTCCCAAACCCCTCCTTTCCCCAGTATATCATTGACCTGCCCCACACTCTTTTAAGACCCTTGCATTCACTCCCCCCTCACTACCCTATCAATAAATGCATTAAACAACCACTGTGATATGACACATCACTGACACAGACCCACTTTCATTGTGAATCATTCACCTTCCTCCCTGATTATAAATCACATATCTGTAATTCCTGTCATGTGTTACAAAAATATATGTCCCCTTTCAGTAATCCTTTCAGTTTTTATCTTTTACTCTATTAGATAACAACAACAACAAAAGTTATCCGTGAACTTCACCACATTGGTCCTGACGGTGAGGTGTTAGATTCCTATCAAGTGGGTGAATACAACCCATACGGTCAAGCTCCCCCACAACCCGGCTATGCCATGGACTCCTATCGCCCTCATTCCCCTGCCAGTGAAGCTGGTGAGTTTAAGCATCCCTGTTTTGATCTGTATTTTCTTTTAACTAGTAACAAGAATTTGAATTATTTTTGATATGAATTTCCTCTAAAGTTTTGTTACAAGAGTATTGGAAACTTGTTGGTGACTCCCTTTCCTGTATTAGATTTTTTCCCTTGTAGGCTCACGAAGTCGGTATGAGGGTTATCCGCCCACATCGAATGCCGGTTATGAGTATGATCCATATTCCCGTGGCCCTCCAGCCCATCAAGATTATCCTTATGACCAAGTTGGGTATCCACCACAGACTCAAGCTGGCTACAGTGGTCACTATCGGGATGCTGCAGGTAACTACGTGGATCCTGGCTACTTACAACGTCCCCCCACCCCACCTTCGCCTAGTGAACGCTCCGAGTCCCCCCCTCCTCACCGCACCATGCAACAAGGTATGAATTGCTCTGTTTCACACTTAATGCTCTTCACTCTTAAACACTTAATCTTCAGGAGATGTACATTAGTGAGACAGAAAGAAGGCCAAAATATTTCTATTTTTATGTACAATATCAAATCAAGAGAGCCAAGTAGTGGTAACCTGTGAAGAATGCAAGAGGGCACATATATGGATGATGTCAAGGAGAGTGAGATACTAAAAAAGAAGTGTGAGTAACTATTCATTAAGCCAAGAATCATGTTAAAGATAAATCATCCAAATAACTTCTTGACAGAAGCAGTCACCTTATTTAAAAAAGGCATGGACTCAGATAAGACCCTTGGAAATTTGAAATACATAGTCCCACCTCTATAAAGGAAGATGCAAAGCAATTCAGATAAACTATTAACCTATATCACTGACATCACCCAGCACTTAGAATATTAGAGAGAGTCTTGGGGTGTAAATTTACTAACTTCATGGTATATGTCAATCAGTAGATGATAATCTAGTGCAACATGCTTTTAGGATGGCAAGATCATGCTTTTCTTAGCTGCCTAATCAGTACTGCAATATTACAAAGGTACTGAAGAACAAAATGCTGATATGACATGAACAGACTTTGCAAATGATAAGCGGGACCATGGTGTCATAGCACACACACACTGTAGACATGGAATAAGTAGAAACGTGAGAATATGTAATTACAACTTATTGATTAATTGATCACAACAGTGTCTCCATTGTAAGAAGCTCTCTTCCCTTAGGAATTTTACTTGCACTGCTATATTTTCTCATTTTCATATCTGATATGAATACATGCACAACTATGGTTTCCCGTCATCCTTTACAGATGGATACCAGAAATATGGAAATACCATCATCTGAAACTTTGAGAAATTATAGATGTAAGTCATCTGATGGACTGCTGATAATAACGTGCTCTTCAATTGAGATAAGTTTCAACTACTCAATTATAGGAAAGTGAAGGATTAAAAAACAGTTTAGTACACCAGATAGGAACAAGCACCATGTCTCTCAGAAGATAAGTGTAAAATATCTGAGAATGATAATGTTTGATGACCCTTTTTTTCAGCAAACATAACAACAATCTCCTCAGAAAGATGGCAGGCTGAATTTTATGGACCTACAAGACATGAAAGTTGAAACCAGTAAAGTTGCTTTTCAAGGCGCCTATGTGATACTCTTATAACTAGAATACTATTGTGTACTGATATCACCTTTTGAGACCGTTGATATTACAGTTAGAAAGTGCGCAAAGATCTTTTATATTTCATATTGATACTTTAAGATAAGAACAACTTAGAACAACTGAAACTATTGAGACTGTTCTCCATTAATGCAAATGGGAGATATGTATTTGAATCTGCATTTTGAAAATCACTGAGGGATTCATTCTCAGTCTGTACTCAAAGATTGCTCTGTATTTGCACAGCAGGCATAGAAGACTGTATAGTATTACCACAGAAATTAAAAATCATGAAAAGCACAGTCAAAGAAAACAGTGTGACATCAGGGGCTCAGAGTTTCAATACATTGCCTACAGCCATTAGGAATGCTTATAAACTTTTGTTCAGTTGAGGGGTACCTCTCAAGTATGCCAGATCATCCAGGATGTGGTGGAACTGTAGCCAATGAACTGTAGATGCCATACAGTCAGACTGAGCAAAGTAATAATGTATCAGCTCAGTTGAAGACTTAAGTTTTGAGGGTAGAAGAGCCTTGAAACCATCACCTGGTAAGGTAAGGTATACACTTATTTGTAATTCAAAATTGCAAGTTCTTTGGGATGGAAGTGAATTCCTCTTTAATTGTAATCTTTTTTAGTAATATCCAAGATTTGGAATGTCATCATAGCAGATTTTCTTACCATAATTGAGATGTCTTTATATTAGCAGTCGTTGCTTTTTTAGGGTTCACTGTGAACTGGGCAATGAATACTGATGACCTCTTCATAGTCATGGTACATATTCAGAGTATGTCATTTCATCTGACACCCAGATTAGTTAATCCCCTATTTTTATAATGTTTTTACCTTGCCTGTTGTGAAAGATGTAAGATTCAAGGTTCTTTGTATTAAGGTGGCTAGTCTTGTGCAAAGGAATTTTGCTGACCCATTAATTTAGTGTGCAAGCATTTTCCTATGTTCCTGTTTACAGAAGGATCATATAGTTTTATTATATAATAGCATAATTAGCTCTGATGCACACCACAATGAACAGATAACCAACTTTTGCTTGGCATTTGGTGTTTAACCCCAGTCCTTCACTAGCAAGTACATGTACAGTTTGCTATCCCTGCACTAAGCTTTCTAAAAATCGTAGTATGAGCACCAGTAACTTTTAACTTTGGCTTCAATTACAGTTTTTACAAAATTGGATGTGATTTATTTCTGCTTTTTACAGCCATTATGGTATTATGCAATGTCTTCACCTGACAGGCGGTACATTAGACAGTTATATTATCAGAACTTCTGTCAGATACTTGAGCTGTTTCCTTAATGGATATAGAATATTATATAGAATAATCAATTTCCATCCAGAGTGCAGTTCTCCTTGTCTTTTTAGCTAACTCGTTCAAGTTAAACAAGACCACTGAGGCTTGTATCTGTTTTTTTCCCCTTTATTTAAGCTTTCCAATCAGCAGGAAGAGGTAAGTCTATACCCAGCTCAGCTTCCTTCTCTTTTATTTTAATTTACTTGAAGTTGGTAGTAATCCTGAAATATTCAGTGTTGAGCTTTCTGAAAAAATATTGGTGAGTACTCTACTATTGAAATAAAAGTGCAACAGTTTGTGTAACATAATTATCAATATTGGTTCACTTAATATCAGCATTAAGAGTTGAGACAAAGCAGATGAGAGATAGGTTGGGAGGATCAAAATATGTACTATATTAGAAATGGAGAAAATTCTTTGATTATCTGATGCAGGGATGAATTTCATACATGGAAAGACAAACTAAGTTAAAAACTGTGAAAAAGAAACAACTGTAGTGTGATTCTGGATTGTGAAATTTGAATGCTCTCCAAATTTCTTTTCTCAAATTTTAAATAATTTTCACGAGACCAAGGGAGGCAGAGTCAATACTGTGATTTATTTAAATTGAGTAATGCTTAGTATTGTTTTATTTATTTTATTTATTTTTTTTGTGGTTTTTATATTTTGTGAAATGTGATACTGGTTGTAATCTGTTACTTGATTTGTACAGTGCTACATTTATGTATAGGTTAAAAGCAATTTCATGGGACAGAAGCAGCATTTTATTGGCAGTATTGTAGCCATTTCACCCTTTGGAGACCACTAAGATATCTGTACATCTCACTGATAAGGATGTGAAGTTGTTTGACCTCTGTGGCCCTTTTTGAGTTAGGTGACAAGGGAATGTTACTAGTCTTATGGTTATTCACTACTTATGAACTTTACCTCTGAGGTGTGTAGGTCAGGATGACCTGCTTTTGAAGGGATGCTGGACCCTTTATCATTATGCATATGCACGTGAAGTTATGAGACTGTGCAATCCCAGTTTTTCTCTCATAGTTATCTATACTTTTAACTTCATTTTTCCCGGCTGGACTCTTTTCTCAAATATTTGAATTCATTTACAACTTCCAGTCTTTCACTATGCAAATTAATCTCATGATCTGACCTCCCTTTCTTTTCTAAAATTAGTGCCGTTCATCAAACCAGTATTTGTTGTTCTTGATTTATTTAGACTACATACCAGAAGATATGGACTCCCTAATGAATGTTTGCTGATGATTCAGAGATCGGGAAAAGCATACTCAAAAGTTAGTTGATGTAATTCATCCCAAGCAGATGTAAAGAAATGGGTGGACATTGTCCCTAACCTGTCGCCAGAGTCCCATTTTAGCAGAACAGATATGGTGAGCAACAGTTTGCTAACAGAATAGAAATGGAGTTAAGTTCATGGATTAGGATATATTTAAGCTGTTCACACAATTAATGAAGCCAAAACCAGAATATCTAATCAAGTTTGGTCACTTTACCTTGAAAAGCAATGAGCTAATAGTGAAGGGTTGGAGGAGAGCAACAAAGACGGTATAAAAATTATGAGAGCTAAGTTGCAGGGAAAGGTTAAAGGCCTTATATTTGCCCACCATGGAAGAGAGAAAATTGAGGGGTGACTGGATCACAAGGGTTGAGTTTTTAGAACATTGATGACATAGACAGTGAACAGATCTTTGAAAATGTAGGGATATAGTAACCATAAGTATCTCATGAAATGAAGCAAGAACTTGTCAAAAATATATGAGAAATTAATTTTGTTGTATAAGTTTGTGGTGGAGGGGGAAGGTTATAGAATAAAGTAAATAACATAAGTGGTGGAGATATGGAATACAATGACAAAGCAGGTAATGCAAACAATATATAGAATTTTAAAAAGTGATATGATAGTAGATAATTGTCAAAAGATGGGACCCCCACGAGTGTAAATTTCCCACCCTGAACAGTAAAACTTGAAAATTACAGGTTGTTAATTAAATAAACAAGAGTAGCACCTTAACATTCTGTTTCTCCATGGTTAGGTATCACACCACAGTCACTTCACCTTATTCTTATCTTATGCTGTGCTAAATTATTATTATTATTAAATGTTATTGTTTTTATTATTATTATTATTATTATTATTATTATTATTATTATTATTATTTATTTTTATTAGTATTTTATTATTATTATTATTATTATTATTATTATTATTAGGGACCTCAGTAAGTTTGCTAGTTACAGGTGTGTTGTACTACACTTCTTATTTGTTTGATTCATCACTTGCTTTTCTGCCATAACATGAGGCTTTGAGAGCCCCCTACTCCTCGTTACACTCGGAGAAAATCTTTTTGATTAATGAGCACTGAAGAAAAGTTTGTGTGACGTCTGTACCTGACAGTAGTGACGACAGATGTGCCCTGGGGAATAGAGCTGGCAACCTGCTGCCAAACCTGCCATGTGTAGTTTTGTAAACATGTGCATCACTGACTGATATTTGTGACCCTTAAAGGCTAATCTGAATAACAAGAATTATTGATATATTGCATATTGAATGGGCAAACAGCCGTAGCCATGCCCACTTGTTTGCCTGTTTTGTACATCCGTTGGGGTCTTTAAATACATCCTTAATTCAGTTATGAAATAATAGAAAAATAAATACATTCATTTTTTTAAGTAATTAGAACAGTATATAGAGACAGCCAGCATAAGTTATTGTTTATTTGTTTATATTGACTCTGCCAAACTACCGGACTGTTGGTCAAACCACCGCTGCCTGTGACGTTTCTTTCTATCTGTCCCCGCCCTCAACCCAGGACAGTTGACCGCTCAACCGCCAGTCTACCCTTGACCTCGGTGGAAGAATGATTTAAGGCGAGCATTGCGTTGTCTGTATAGCCAATACATGATATGTATAATTAATACGTGGTGAAATGGTCAGTTTTCAAGAAAGCATTTATTGGTACTTTTTTTTTTCAAGTGTGTTACTGAAAATAATTTTCTTAACAGTGATAATGTGAACTTTATTTATATTCAAGAAAAAAGGAATTCCAAAAGTTTGAAAAGTAACGGAAATATTCAGTATTTCGGGTGATGTGAAACGATTTGAAAGAACATTGATTAGTTTGTGTTTGTGGGAAGAAAAGATCATTATGAAATGAGAATGAACAGAAAAAAAATGAGTATAATAATTTGTAAAGAAAAATTTGATTATTTATACTGAATTGTGTTGGGTGACCAATATCCTAGAAATATTGTAATTACATGGAAGATTTGTGAAAGTGATTAATTACCCTAGAGTCTGGTCACTTATGACTGATGTAATGCTGCCGGCGGAGGGTAAGTACCATAATTGCTCATTTATCATGTTTCACAGAGGGGAAATTCTAACACTGTTAGGGCCACATTTCTTGAACATTTTCTACTATCATCCCTCTCCATATCTAGAAATAGGAAAGCAATACAGTACGTAGACACACATGTACAAAATACTTGGTCGCGTGGCAAAACATACAAGTGAACGCATGCGCATGGACAGAGAGACGTGTGTATGGAAACAGACATGCGCGGACCCATACGCACATGAAAAGACCAGCACGTGGAATCATACACGTGCAGACAACCAAACACAAACAGAAACTCCACATTACACGCACACCTATACTGATTATTGGATGTGACAACCTATTCTTGCATGAGTGGAGGGAATTTTATGCACATGACGCCCCGTATGTTCAACTTTTTATTGTCATACTTTATTTTTTAATGATACTGCATTGACTTTTCTGCAACCTAACCATCCCAATTCGTTTACTACACCATTACTGAATGAGTGTATGATTTCCAGTTCCTTATTTGTGTAGTTTCACATTATTTTAATCAGTTCATATATGATTAGCTTTTCATCTAATATTTATTTGATAAGGGCAAAGCAGTTTATTCCATCTATCTAGGCTTTCCAAACGCATTCGATAAAGTTCCACATCAGAGGTTACAAGCAAAACTTAATTAATACGGTACAAATGGGGCTGTACTTTGGTACTGGAATAACCTTAAACAGAGCGCAGGGATGAATGATCAAGCCTCCGATTGGTTAGAAGTGGCAAGTGGTGTGCCACAGGAATCGGTCTTGGAACCGGATCTCTTTCCCATATAGTATATACATATATATATGTATATATATATATATATATATATATATATATATATATATA
>JAYMFT010399778.1:0-19005 GCA_038088735.1 Panulirus argus | reverse complement strand
TCTGTTATGCGTTTGGCAGAGACAGAAGCATCACCACATAAGAGACAGTAATTTACTCAGGGAAAGTCAGAAAAGAAATTACGTAAGTTATTCCGGTCAGCTTTGTTCAGGTGTCAGTATTTACGCTTAGAAAGGGCTGCTGGAGGGGAAGGTGCCGTTAGAATAGAGAAATTTGAGAGTATGATCACATGAACCAATTTGAGGCGAGAAAGCACTTATTTCTGTGATTTCCCCAACTCAAAACCTCTATTCCCATTGGGCCCCTCATTAGCTTTGGATAAAGGGGGGGGGATATCTCAAAAGATCGTGATTGCAGTATACGTAAGGTAAGTGAGGTTTCAGACCCAGCTATGGTGGTGGAAGACCTCCAAAACCATCGTAAGGTACACGTAAGGTAAGGTAAGGTCCCTGACCCATCTGCGGGGGTAGAAGACCTCAGAAACCATGGTATGGCAAGGATCCAGACACAGCTCTGAGGGTAGAGGACCTCCGAAACCATCGAAAAGCATACGTAAGGTAAGGTATGGTAAGGTTCCAGACCCAGCCGTGTGGCAAATACCCGCGAAACCATCGTACGTTATACTTAAAGTATAATTCCAATCCTGGTTGAGCTATAAAACCTCGCACCAGGATAAGGCCGTAACCATCCTCCCCACCCCCAACCACAACAGAGCGACCAGTAGTGGTACACCGCTCCTCCCGGGGCGATCCGTCCTACTTAAGCTAGGCTGCTCCTGACGGGGAACTAAGTTATTCAATCAGACCTGCAGCTCCACCGCCGCGTCGCCCTAGTTACTGCAGGAGATTTACAGCCCGTACGACCCCTGCGCAGCAAACTGCGCTCACCGTCACACAGCCGCGCACTGATGTTGTTTACGACCGCGAAAAGTTTTTACGAGTTTTCCTGCGAGTGCAGAAAGGAGATATGGGTGTGCAAATTACTTTAACCGCTCCCTGGGAGAGTGATGGGTTTCTGTCTCTATTATGCAAATGATATGATTATGGCAATGCAAATCTGAATGTGTAGTGGGGTAAAAGGTGTGTCAAAATAGTGCCATTAATTTCTGATATTGTGGGACCACAGCCAATTTCACGGTCAGTCCGAACTCCTACCTGTCTCCTCCTAACACAACTAAGACGAATTTTCCATTGGTTTTAAAGTCACAACTGAACGTCTCTATTCACTCCTTGATCTAGCGGGCTGTTGACATCCGTTACCAGTACTGGTAGATAAGACGCCAATGGCTCTAGATACTTCCTGATCCACCAGGCTGGTGAACATTTGGCGTTGCCAGAGACCGTCACTACCTGTTAAAGGACAATGTTTCTGTACACCGTCTGATCCACCAGGCTGTTACTGCTCGTCACCCATCCATGGCTCGCGGGACCAAGCTGGGGTTATCAAACTCCTTCATCAACGTATCCAGGGTTAATTTTAATATCCATTATCTTATCTTTCCGTTATCTGAGCTATCGCCCACTACACAACAGACCACGCCTCGTGTTATGAAACTTATAGATAAGCAATTTACTGACACTTCTATAAGCGCTATATGTCTAGGACCTACAACCCTCGCCTTGCTCTTGTATATATGTGTATACAGTATATGTATTGGGGTATGTACACACACACGCACACACACACACACACACACACACACACACACACACACACACACACGTTTAAGAGCTGGGACCCCACAAGTTGAGCTCTATCCCCATGCACATATCTCTTGCATCTAATGACTTGGCTAACTGTGCGTTTAGTTCATCCAAACGATCCTTGACACGTGTGTTAATTAGTAATTCGTGTGCTATGCTCAGGCAGTTGGGCCAAGTAGGTGTGTTAAGCACAGAATAGACAGATGTGTCTCGGCGAGACGGGTGTTTCTTGCAAAGGCAACAACGACAGGTGTCAATGACACAGCTGTGTTTATCCAAGACGGCAGCAACGACATGAATAGTAATAAGACATTTCTCCCTATGATATATAGCAGTGACAAATGTCTTACTACAGTATAACAGTGACAGGTGTGTGTTACTAATATATAACAGTGTCAGCTATGTTGTACTTCTATATGACAGTGAGAAGTGTGTGTTCATTCCATATGACAGCGACAGGTGTCTGTTACTTCTGTTCAACAGTGGCAGGTGTTAGTTAACTTTGTATAACAGTGACAGGTGTGCGGTACTTCTATATGGCAGTGACGAGACGCATGGAGATAAGTGACAAGTATGTGTTAATGAGTCAGTGTCCCGGCCACGCCGTCCCCTTCCGTGTCACAGTGACATAACGGTCTACGCCGTGTAACCGCTCCCCCCCCCACCCCCCTCCTTCCCTCGGCGTCGGAAGCCGTGCCTCTAGGAGTCTCTGGTCTCGCACGAGATATGTATCTCTCCACCACTTCACTTACGACTGTCTCATCTGCTACAGTTCTCCCTGTCCCTCCTTACCTCTCCATCTATCTGCCTACCGATCACCTTCCCTCCCTCACACCTTCATTTCCATCTACATACCTGGGCGCTGTCTTCCCTCTATCGTGGTCCCCCCCCCCCTCTAGTCATCAACTTCCATCGTAAGTCTCGTTCCTGTCGTCCATTTTCCCTATCCTAAGCAGGCTTCCTGCGTCTCTAGTCACCTTATCAGCCAGTCAGGTAGCCTGGGCTAGTCAGCAAGCCAGGTAGTCAACCTAGGCAATCCAGGAAGACGGAAAGTGAGCCAGTCAGTCAGTGAGGGACAGTCAATATACAGGCAGTGAGTCAGTCAGTCAGTCTAGGCTGTTCAGACAGACAGACAGTGAGGCAGTCAAGACAGGAGCTTTGGCAGGGTCGGGGTCGCCTGTCCCAGGCGTCACCTCTGGGATCTCTCGTCTCACTGAAGTCACCAGGGAGGTTCCACTCGTCTTACTCTACCGCCTCCTCCTCTACCTCCTCATAATCCACCTCTTCTACCTCCCCCATAATCTTCTTCCTCCCCATAATCCTCTTCTTTTTCCTCCCCATAATCTTCTTCCTCTCCATGATCCTAGAATAACATAAACGTCTCCAGTGTATACGAAGGCGTCAGGACGCAAAGGCGTCTCACGCCACCTACCTGGCCCCTTCCTGCTCCACCTCACACACATACATCGAGACAAACGAGTGTATTATTATACCCGAGTCAGTCTGATTATCCAGACTAATTGACTTGGATGCGACGGAGGAGTGCGTCCTTGAGTGTACATCCCTAGAGTGCGGGATAGTAAGTGCGCCTCAGTGCGTACCTGAAAGTACTCAGAAGTCTTTGTTCGTCTTGGAGAGATTCTTGCAGGAAAATTAAAATGTCCGAACGGATCTCGACGCACGTCTTCAAGTGTGTGTGTCTGAGTGTGTGATGACGCAGGTCTCTGAGTGCGTGCCGAAGTATGACTCTGAGTGCGTGCTCCAGTGTGTCTCTGAGTATGAAGTGCGTCTTCCTGAGTGCGTTACTATGCCATTGGAGGGGGAGGGGGGGGATGAGGGGCCTCTGGATGCGTCCTAAGCTGCCGCTTACAACATAAGGTCTCAATACTGTCTTAATTAGCTGCCCAGAGCCAGGCTGCGTGGGGCAAGAAGCTGTCACATATAAACAAGCAAGGTGGGGCAGGACAATCGGCCTTGTGCAAGGAGAAAATGGGGTTGACTGTTGCCTGCTTACTAGAGTGCCCCGTCCAACCGGATATCTTGGAAGTCATAAATTGCAGTGAGTGTGGCAGAAGAAATTGTATATCGATTTACAGTTTATAATATATGGGTCGATATCTAGCCAATTACTATATCATATTAACTTGTTTAAAAGCGCGTGTTATGATTTGGTGTTACCGGACTCCACCCATACGTGGTAACAGCGCTGGTGAAAGGTCACCTTCGACGAGGCTGTATCATCAACGGATGGAAAAGAGTACAGCGTCGTTGAGGACCTTATGGATTTGAAGGGACCCATCCTTTCCCTGCTCCTGCGCCAAACGCAGCCTTCAAGCTGTAGGAGCCCCGTAATACTAATACTAATAATAATAATAATAATAATAATAATAATAACAATAGTAATAATGATAATACTAATAATAATAGTAATAATAATAATAATAATAATAATAATAATAATAGTAATAATATTAATAATAATAATAATTATTATAATAATAATAATGATGATGATAATGATGATAATATATTAATAATAATAATAATAATAATAGCTATGATAAGAGTGGTAATCTCAATGTATTTATTGATACATCAATACATTATGATAACCTTTGGTCATCAACATTAAACAAGCCGTCATTTGTCAATGATCAGATCATCGCGTATTTCACCGACACAGACAACCAGAACCAACGTGTGTGACGTTATAAATATTTAATGATCCATGACTGACTGGGTTACGCATTTCGGGTCGAGTGAAAGACTCCATCAGACGCGGTAAAAGGGCGTAACCCGGCGTGACAACCACGGACCAGGAGACTGACAATGTTGGCTCACAGAATCCGATCAAAATGGCCACAATCTATCGAACATAACTCTTAAGCACCAATATCAAGCATTCCTCTATGGCAGGAAAGACCTTACGTGTTCCCGCTGCTTATTACTTTAATCTCCATTTCTCCGAGGGCGGAAACAGCGTCTACCTACGGTGAAATGTGCAGCCAGTTATGTGCACGTAAGTCATCCACAGTCACGGTCGCGTCAAGCGCAAAAGATTCCTCGCTGCTGTACATCAGGGTCTCGTCCAGGAATTTATCTTTCAACGCGACGGTGTTACTGTCAATTACCAAGACTCGCCTCATCAAAACGATATACCTAACTCCCTCGCTGCAGTTGGGAACTAAAGAATAAATTACGATACTTAAAAATGTCAAAGCTATATAAATCACCGGGTCTTAAGCCATCCCGGAGTCCAAGACTGCAAGGAGAGCCCAAGACTACACCAAGAGCCCAAGATGAAGTCAAGAGTCGGCCATGGCGCCAGGAGCGAGGACACAGACCCCACCCGCCAACCCTGAGATACGTCACCGCTTTTCCCGGGTCGCACAGAGCGGCCCTGACGCCTCGACCCCCCGTCCTCCTAACCCCTCCCCCTCTATCTCTTCTGTCCCGACCGCCAACGCTTCAGCTTAAGCTTTTAAGGGATGGCCCTGACGTCACTTAGACCCTTCAGCTTCAGCTGTGAGAAGTCCCTGACGTCACTCATCACGAAAGGCCTTATGATGATGTATGTCTCACGGAAACTTTTCCTTGACGTCAGACGTCACAACACCTGTGACGTCGTGTGTCTTAGACTACACCCAGTGATATCACACGTCACACACTATCATGTCACGGGTCAGAGTGCCTCTGTGACGTCAACTGTCACAACAAAAGCCTTCCAATCCACGCGTCACAGCTCCTGTGACGTCATGCATCAAAACACCGCCTCACGACGTCACTTGTCACAACATCGTCCCGTTATGTCACGCGTCACAACACATCCGTAACTTGACGCGTCAAAACAACGTCTCATCATGAGCATGGGAGGTCAAGGCTTGGTGAGTGTACCTCTTTCTTCTGTGGGAGGTACCGGCGGTGAGAGGGAGGGAGGGAGGGGGGGGAGGTGTACCGTAACATAAACGTCAGGGGGCACTTCAGAAGGCTTTACTGTGGGAGGTACATTACCAGGGGTGAAGGGGCACCGTAAGGCACGTGGAAGGGAGAACTTTGGAATGTCTCACTGTGGGAGGCACCACCGGTGACGGGGCACTGTAACAGTTGGGAGGGGCACACTTCACAAGGCCATAACTGTTAAGGGGTAAAACACGTACAGGTTGTACCTCAACAAACCTGTACGTGTTACCATGGGAGGTACCGAGGTCCCGGAGCTCCCAGGTACAAGGCTAGGGTACGTGGTGACGTCAGACGTACGGTACATAAAAGCGGCACCTGAGGCTTGCGATGGACAGGCTGTCTCAGAAATCCGGACTCGAAGACAGAATTCACGATTAACATTTTGGTCAGCAGATATTTATGCCATGCAGTTTACTTCTGTTGAACGAAAGGTGATGGTGAATTCTGCCAGTGAGTCCGGAGTTTTCGAGATCCTGCAGGCTATGACAATTTTTGTCTTGTCTCAACTGGATGGAAGCTAAGCTGATTGGATTAAGCTGATTAGGAAGCAAGGCAGGACTGTAGGGTAGGATAAAGGGTTGGATGATGAATAATGGGTAGCACTTACCTACAGGGCTTGCCCCTCCCTCCTTCCCTCCCTCCCTCACTCCATCACACCTCACTCTCCACCACACATAGTCCTCCTCTCCCCCAACCGCTGCCGGCCCCGCCCATCAGCTCACATGGGCCTTACGAACCCGTGATCCTGAGTGATGCAGCCAAGCCCTCTGCTGCACTATCCTGTCTTCTTCTATATAGGATACGAATGTACGGTCCTAATATTGTCCTCCAGCAGATGATCTCCTAAATAGGCTATCAAGTATTATCTTATCTGTTCTTTCTATGTACTGTCCTTTAGTAGATAACCTGGTCATAGACCTTCAGGTCTTGCGCTCTCTGTCCTTCCCATGTACCGTCCTCCAGCAGATAACCTTTTCACAGACCATTAAGTCTTCTGTTATCTATCCTTTCCATGTCCTGTCCTCCAGTATATAACCTGGTCACAGACCATCAGGTCTCCTGTTCTCTGTCCTTCCCATGTACTTCCATACACCGTCTACCAGCAGATCACTCTCAGTCTTCTGTTGTCTGGCTTTCCTCTGTACTCCCGTGTCTAACTGTACCCACCGCAGTTGTACCTGTGTCTGGTCTGTGCATCCCACGCTGCCACATATCCCAACTACTGTACACCATGTGCCAAAATATCGAGATTAACCTCAGTTGGATTTTCCTCCGAGCCCGGGGCTCCTTACCTTCCCACGAGCAGACCCACACCAGCAGTGGGCACGGCGGGCGTGGGCGTGATATACCGTCCGCCCGTGGCACGCCTCACGGACCTTTAATGAAACATATCACGGGATGCGACGCCTCGCGCCACTAAACCGCCCACGCCTGCCCGCCCACCGCGCCACCGTATAATTGGCCTGGCCACTTACTGCCTGCTGCTCCCAAGCTGTCAGACACGCTCCTCACCACGCACACGGTAGTTAGGTCCTAAGGAGCCAATTAGTAGCGGTGGGCAATCCTAAGGTGGAGAGAAGGGATGGCGGAGGAGGAGGAAGAGGAGGAGGCAGACAACTGCAGGAGTGATGGAGACGCGCGAGTGGGGTGTTGGAGGTGGATATGTTGGTGGTGGAGAGTTGTATCTGGAATGAGGACAGGTATGGAGAAGAAAGGCGTGTGGTGGCGAGAGAGACTCGTGTGATGGAGACAGGTGTGTAGAGGAGACGTGTGTGATGGGGACAGGTGTGTGATGTACACAAAAACAGCTGTAATCTTTTTATTACGTCATGAACTTGCATGTAAACTGGGAGGGAGGGAGGGGGATGGGACGAGTTATATCAGCAGATGGTTACTGCCGCACATTAAGGGGAACGAGGTCGTTAAGGAGAAAAGGTAGTTAATGGTTCTCACACTTCCCGATTACATGGAAGTGGTAATTACTCTCTTTAGCATAGCGGTACGACTTTTGAAGATAACGGTACGACCAGCGAAACTGTGGCACGACCCACGGGTATGATGACCTGACCCTTAAGGGTCACAGCATCATACCCAGTTGTCGTGCCGTCGTGTTCATGAGTCGTGCCAGTCGTGCTCAAGGGTCATACCATCTCGCTTGAGGTTACGAGAAAGAACGTCACGCATGTACGGAGATAATAAGGGTGATAATCCCATGTACAGGAAGGTCATTAGCACCCGTGACGTCTCACAGATGAAGCCAGTTAATGACTCATTTTTCTCTCTCACTCTGGGAATAAAACAGATAAGTCGAACTTACCTTAGAAAATTATCGAGATAAAAATGTCTCACGCTATAAATCGCTCATTCTTAATCCAGGCTAATGATAAGACCGGTTCCTGTTATCATGATTTATCGTTACCTTTCACATCCCGCCGGCCACACACACACGATAGCTGCTTTATACATACAGATATGCATGTATACTTGCATAAATACGTATAGATACGAATTCATACATACAAACACACCTACATCCAAACATAGTGCCCACATACGTATAATTATACACAAAAGACATAAGACGGTGCCACATTAATAAATTTACAAAGTTGAAAGAAAAATCTTAAAACAACTAATCCACAAACACGGGGAACACAAGCCCTCACGTCTGACGTCCTCACCAACCCTGACTTTGACACAGCCAAACACCCTCTTAATTAAACCCAGGTTCACATATAATACAAAAATAGTTTATTACAGAGGCCACCAGGCGGCCGGAGATGACAGCTTTAGAGGTGGGTATAATTTGCCCCGCAACCCACAACGTAATACGTAACTAGGTAGAATATCTCTCCATCAGTCCAAATATGCGATATATCTCAGACCTGAAGATCCCGCGCTACGGAGGGCAGGAAAGGTAGAGAACACAGGCGAGGCCTTCGTGATCATGTACACTGAGAAGACACTAAATCTGATTTACTTGTTTCTAAAAATTTAATTATTTCTACCAGAGCTATTTCTATACATCCAAGACCCAGTTTGTAGAAAACTAACTTCCTCATCTGTATTCAAAAGGTAATTAAAAGCAATTTACTTCACTGGACTTCCTGTAAAGAGTGATGCCTATAACTGCATCTGATATTAAAATAATGAGCAATTCTTAACTTCAAAAAACTCATTACAGTCAATAAATGTGTGGGAACTTCTACCGAAACTCAAGACAAATTTTATGTAAATCAGTGTCAGGCAACAATGACGCTGAGAGACGTTTGATGATTCCATAATGACGTTGGTTTCTGTCAGCGTAACTGTTGTCTAACATGGTTTCTCGTAACAAATTTCTTCATTATGTACATGGACCAAAAAAAGCCACAAATTCCTTCATTAATCATATAACTCTTACGTCGAAATCAGTAGGTATAAATATACAGACAATAACGAATTCTAAGAGCATAAAAATTGGGTAAGACTTCCACAGACTATCAAATTAAGTCATTCAGTATATCAGGGTTCCAAATCCGACACCCGCCTCAAACGACCACTCTGTAAACAAAACTAAAACTCGGACCCGTGACATATGTCGAGGGTAACCTGACCTCGGCAGGAGAGTGCGTGGGTTTTATCACAGCAAAATACCACTCTGGCGGGATAGGAACGACACTTCACCCAAAATGGCTCCACTGGCAACCAAATATGGTCCAGGTATATTCCAAATATAACCAAATTTCGTTGTTTTTCCTCGGAGTGTTGACGCAGGAAGGAATATATGCGTAGCGTCATTCTCCGGTGGTACTACACAAGTCCTGCGTATCTCTCTGACAAGAGATCCGATATTGTGGTGAATTCACGGCCAACAGTAATCCACTGATATCATCTCATCAAGCAACTGATATCAACCCGGTATGATCCTGTGTGACCCATAAGGTAGTTTGCCAGGTAACGGTGAGGTAGAAGGCCCTGACCTTCAACAACCAGAGATAACCTCGTGTGACCTTGGCAGGTCATAGGCCAAGGACCCGAGTAGCTAGATAATAATAAGCTTCACAATGGGAAGCTTTATAATCCTTCAGATGCTCAGCGTATTGTACTTGGCAGCCACGTCCGCACAATTGATACTATGACTGTGGTCGACTCATCTTGCCTCTCATGTACCCTGGTATCAGTGCAGTTAGTCAGTCATTCAGGCATTCCACTTGCCTCAGCCCATAAGTGCTCTGCTCTGGCGCCTGGACAAGTTATTACCGTATTACTTCAGGCCCACCTTTTCCATTGAGCCCTGAAGTCCCTCCTTCGGCGGCAGAAGCTCCTGAGTGTTTTGGTTCATGTCCCTTCAGCAGGATTCCCTTGTGACGTCGCAAAAGCCTGCCTCCTGAAGCAGCCTGACCTTAGAGGCTTACGGGTACGCCTCCTACGGCACAAAGTGCAAATGCCCACTACGTCAGTTCTTACGCTAAACGTCTCCTTTGCAGAAGCTCCACGAGACCCGGCAACCAACACACCTCTCCCACTGAACGCCTCACCTTCTTCACCCACACCAGCGCCACGGGACTCCTGCTTACATTACCTCGGCCAGCTCATCTGACCTTCTTTCAGTAGCTCGCTCTGAGTCACATCACTTGCATGATGAAGTAATGTGTTCTTGCTCGTGGTGTCGTGCCCCTCTCGCAGCCCTCACCCTCTGCACAAAAACGGAGACAAGAGGAGCGAACGCTGGATGCGTTTCATCACGACTGACGGGTCTTGGCGAGTGGTAACATTACGATCCAAACTAAACATTGTTTACACGTAACGAGAGAGAGAGAGATGAGATCAATTCCTTCCATGCACTGAAGCAGGAAGGGTTAACTGGTGCCATGCAGTACAAAAAGGATGATTAATTAGTCACATGCAGTGAAATTGAGAGGTATGATTAGTGTCATGCAATGAAAGACAGGAGACTAAGTGGTACCAGGGAATGGAATGGAGAACATTGATTGATTTAATTCCATGAAATAGGGAAGATTAATTCACTCCATGAAATAGGAAAGATCAATTCACTCCATGAAATGAAAAACTAATGGGTACTATGCAGTGATAAGAAAAAAATTTAACTTGTTCCCTGCTATAAAATTGGAAAAAAAAAATTAGTTCCATGTAGTGAAATAGAGAAGACTGATTTGAACAATGCAATAAAAAAATCATTTGGTTCCATGCAGTGATACAGTGATACTTAACTGCCTACACACAGACAGTTGTCTCAACGCAACAGATAGTATTAAGTGTAAGAAGCAAATTGACAAAGAAGAGCAGACGAGAATAAATAAATAAAAACATCAAAAAGTGGACAAAAATTCACAGAGTCTGTCCGAGATGTTTCTCATTCCAAATTCACCCGTGTTCCCCAGCGGCCCTCCCGGCTCCCGTGTCCCGGCTCCGGAGACCTCATCACCGTGAGAAAACTGCCCGTATGCAAAAGAGGCAGCAGACGACGCGGGAATACTAATAGAAAACGTGCTATGGGTGGTCGTTATAGCCAGTATGGTTGGTTCTGGAGCCGGTGTCGTTGTAAAAAGGTCAAAACGAGAGGTAAATGGTATCACGGAGCCGTGTGGTGGTCGCTATAGCGAGGATGAGTGTCCGTTGTTCGAGTGGGTGACGTTATGTGGATGCCGTACCTGTTCAACAGTGGTTCCCAACTGGTGGTACACGTACCGCAAGTGGTATATGGGTACCTTACAAATGGTACCTGGTCTGTCTTAGAAGGTTCAGTCGTAAGACAAAAAAAAAAAAGAGAGAAGACAAATAATGTGCGTAAGGTAAATAAAAAACAAACATGTTGAGGTTTAAAAGAAAATTCTTTAAATCTTATAACAGGAAACTCTTTAAGATAGCAACTGGAAAACAGGTTCAACAGAGGCAGGTAAAGTTCTCAACAGAGAGCAACAGGTCTATAAAAAAAGAGCACATCTTCCGTACTTATGTCCTGGTCACCAGCTTGCCCCCATCACACACCACCACGAGAGAGAAACGTCTTGATGAAAAAGTGAGGGAGGAAAACAGATGATTTAAACATGAAGAGGTGCCATTGTCCTCTGTAACCCAATGCCTGTCACACCATCAGATCTTTAATCTCAGTCCCCCTGCGAGGGAGAAGCTGAGAGACAGACAGATAGATAGATAGATAGATAGATAGAGGAATAGATGAGGTGGAGAGAGAGAGAGAGAGAGAGAGAGAGAGAGAGAGAGAATCTTATAATCAGTTTGTTTATTTGTGTTGAACTCTAGATCACGACGGTACGACCCTTGAGCATAACAGTAGCACCCTCGGGCACGACGGTACGACTCTTAACCACGACGTTACGATCCTTGAGCGCGACGGTACGCCCCTTGAGATGTCGAACAAGATGTAGCTGCGATTAAGGACGAGAGTTCGACCCATGAGTGTGATGGTCGGGCACTTCAGCCTTCCCAGCACCCTCGAGGGTTCTACTGATGTCTCTAAGGACTGTACCGTCGTGCCCATTGACTGTATCGTACCGTTGTGCCTAAGTAACGTACTGTAAGGCTCAAGGAGTTACAACCACGTACGGTATGCGCTCCGTTAACCTTGTCCGTAGTTCTGAATTCGTGTTTCGTAGTTTCATATTCATGTTATTCGTGTTTCACTGTTCAAACTGGTGTAGACACAGAACCCTCCCGAGCTGTGAATGCATTCGTGGTATATGCACATCTGTTGAAGCAATGGATTCATGGTATTTTAACTAACTCGCTTCAAAGTTTATCTTTTTTCTATTATAACAAAACAATCCTGTTTGTGTAGCTGACGTTAAATGAATTTCCACAACGTTTTACCTCGGAATTTACTGCAGGAAAACCGAAATCAACAGAGGATATGATTTACAGTGAGCTATAAACTATATGTTAATAGAGAGAAAGAATTTTGCGGGGAACTGACCTCTTGAGCACGACGGTACGACCCTTGAGTACGACGATACGACCCTTGGGCACGTCAGCACGACCAATGAACATGACAGTACGACTCTTAAAGCACGACGGTACGACCATTAAGTATGATGGCCTGGCGTATGATTTGACCTTCAAGAGTCAGGTCAAAGGCCGGGCCATCACATCCATGGGTCGTACCTTCATACTCGAGGGTCGAACTGGAGGGTCGTACCGTCGTGTTCAAATGCAGTAATTTCAGCTGTAGGAAATACATTGCATCAGCCTGGATAAACGTATCAAAAGTTTGCCTTACGAGATGGGTTGTTGAGTTATGCAACTCGCGGCCACAAACAGCTTAGCTGAACTGCGAAGCAACGGTGCCGCTTTACCCCAGGGTGATGACGATCCCCCCAGAGTCAAGGAGACGACACCGGGAAGGACAGCAGGCCCTGCGATGTCCGCAGATGGCGCCCTTGGTCCGTAGATGGCGCATTACTGTTGGCGAGGCGTCCCTTAGAGAGGCAGCCTCAAGCATGGAGTCTTGAAAGGTCACAGAATAACCCAAGATCTGAAGGAGAACTGACCCCTGTGTAAACACATATTCGGTACATGATCATGGTACAATACGGGATCACCTGGAACAGACTGGTACAACGGTACAATCAATAGCTGCACCGGGAACCTTGCAGACATTGAGTACAAGAGATTGATACAGTCATGGTCTACAGGAGTGATTGAATATTAAAACCAGAGACTGTCATACAAAGGATTTACGACAGTTGTTACCTGGTTACCGTAAAATCAGTCGTAATATGAGTGTTCCTTTGTCTGTTGAGTACAACGGTACGACTCCAGCACAACGGTACGACGTTATGGGGTTACTGTTAACGGGAAGAAGGCTCTCATGACAAGGGTCCGGCGAGGAACGGCGGGAAGATATATGGTTCCTCGTGACAAGACGAAAGAAAAGTGTAGTCAACTGGTTTGAGGTCAGATATCGAGTGACAATAGCAATTAGGCAAGTCTTGGGATCTTAGGTTTGACAGACATACAGACGGACAGGAAGATACGCACAGGGAGAACGAGGATGCCAAGAATACTGAAGGCATGGCCGTCAGACATACACAGGTTTGATGGGCAGTCTTTGTATCTTGGGCGTCACTCACCTCACGACAGCTCAAAATATTTTTTCCCAAGGCAAAGTCTAATGTGGGAAATGTTATTTATAGTTTGCAGTTAATGAAGATCTAATGTAACACATTCTGGTCCTTAATGACTTCAAATTTATCAGTGGTATATATATATATATATATATATATATATATATATATATATAATTAAAATGCTTAACGACTGGACAAAGGTAGTTATTTTTACGGTTGTATAAAAGGAAGATCTCGGAACTAGAATATATCGTAATATTACAAAGGGATGTCCCCATGACAGATGTGACAAGTTATAATGCAGGATTATGACTACTTAGTATGTTCGTTAGCGATGGATTTAAGAAGGATGAGGATTTGAGGATATTCTTGATGTTTGGATACGAGAGAAACTATGACAGAGAAAGAAGATTGTATGTGATTATGTTTCGAGAAGAAGAAAATGCATAAAGCAGTAAATAGATGAGGAGTGTGGGTGGGGGAAGTTCTGACCAGGTATTGTGGGCGTCCACCTCAGATGACAGCTTCTGCCGGCTCATGTCTGAGTACACAGCGGTGCGGGTGACTAGCTTGAAGTCAAATGTGGGTGAGCGTCAAGGCCGTGTTATGATAGTAAGGCTGCTCAAACCCTTAGGAATGACAGGAGGACCCTTAAGGGTAAGCTTAAAAGGCACGCCATCTTACGCAAAGGCTGTACCGTCGTGCCCAAGGATCGTACCGTCGTTGCCAAAGGGCTTAGCATCGTCTTCTAAGAACGTACCGTCGTGGTCAAGGATCGTACCGTCGCAGCAAAGGATCGCACCTTCCTGCTCAAAGAATTAGTGATGCATCGACGGTAAAATCGCATGCGGCGAGTAAAATCAACGCCATCGTCTTGTGAAAGAGCCCAGGCAATTTCGCCGTAATATCAGGGTAAAGGAAGAATAATAAGAAGGCGGTGAAGGAAGTTAGATATTTGTGAGAGATGATCAGTCAGGCTAATGGCGGAAGAACCGAAGGTGAGAGGAAGGAGAGAAGGAGAGGAAAAGAGTTTGGGGTTCATCAACACCTCACGTGAATGGGCAGATTCAACCGTTCACAGATGCCGGAAGTCGATATGGGTGAAAGAATTTTTGCAAACCTTACGTAAGAATGAGACACTTTGACCTTTACAGAGTGAGGAAAAAATAAGTAATGAGATAAGCAAAGGTGATAAGCTGTATTATAAGATATTTGCAAGTGAAAATATTAAATATGTGTGAGAGAGAAACTCGTGGTGTACAGAAATTAACAGAATAAAAGCTAGGTGGATGAAAATCGTTATAGATGATATAGCCATACGGGACGTATGACAGATTGATGGTATATAGCCATATAGGACGTGTGATAGACAGACTACAGCCATATAGGATATGCGGTAGGTAGATGATGTAGCCATGTAGGACCTGTGGCTGATGATGGACCTGCGATGATCTATGGTCGCACGGCCATTATAGATGGCATAGCCGCCATGTAGAAGGCACAGCAGATGATGGAGAGGCGAAGATCTATGGCCGCGTGACGGAAGGTCCGACACGACGCAGACCACAAGACAGAATCAGTGTGTAAAGCCAGGGGGACCGTCGGATGGTGACTGCGAGGCATGACTGGTGATGGTGTGCAGTGAGGGAGGAGTGTAGTGAGACGCTGATGGTGCTGAGAGTGATGATGGTGCAAAGTGAGGGAGTGACGTGAGACGGTGAAGGTGAGGATAGTGATGAGACGTTCCGCCTGGAGAGTTATCTTAGTCCAAGCGAAAAAACACCGAACATTGTGAAAGTTAGGGAACCCTTTCTCATCTTCAAAACACATCAGTTTAAGATTAATGCAAGTGAAGCGAAGTTGTTATGTACGTGATTTAATCTATGTTTATGTGAAGGAAACATCAGGTAACAGGTAAATGGTTAGTAGTTCTAAAACATCCCTGAACTATTCTCAACTATCCACAAGCCCCAGCATCTGACTGAGGTAGGGAAGAACCACCTCCTGTCTACAACGACTTCCTTATGGCTCCTTGCCTGTCTAGCTCTCTTTCTTACTGAGTAATTGCCGGAGTCAAAAGGATGTGGTTAGACAAGGAAGGTAAATATGAGCAATAGAAAGGTTCTAAAGGTGTCAAGACGTGTGGTGTGGGCTGATTGAAGTGTGTGAGTAATTTGTTGGATGTGTATTTCTGGCGCCTTATTTATATACCCAGGGCTGTGGGGCACTGGGCCCGGCCGGGCCTGACACCCCGCGAGCCCTGCTTGGCGGCATATGGAGGGGGGGGGGGATTACTCACGACCAAAACACACACACACACACAGATAGACAGAAAGATAAAGATACAATCACAAACCCAACCTCTCTCTTTCTTTCCCTCCATGCTAACCCAGCCACACGACAAAATCGCATCGTATATGCTCTTCCATCTCCTCTTCCGTTCTCTTCCATCAAGGAGCTTTGCTGATGACACCAAAGACGCTGGAAGGGATCAGAAGCCGATCAAAATAGACTTTAACACGATATAAAAGTGGGTAAAAGTGAACCCGAGGGGAAGTAACGAAGACAAATGTGGGTAAAATAAGTTATGGAATAAGTAAGATTACGTCAGCGACTCCGTATAAAGACCGAACACAGAAAGTGGTGTTTAGATCAGAACTGAGCACTGCAAAGTTAAACAAGGGACGGTATGGTACTGAGAACGTTCACAAGATACAGAAAACTATTGGTGGAAGTATTTGATGTATACATGGGAAGCAAACTTGGGCACTGCTGTTTCGTCGAGTCACCAACGAAAGGCATGGAAATAAACAAATCTGAGAGAATTCAGAAGCAAGATCGAGGGAACGGAACACAAGGACAGCCGTAAGAGGGTGAGAGAACTGGAACTCCACGGACGAGCAGCGAGAGGAGAAAGGTTTATGATGATCTAAATAAATGGAACAGTTAATGACGAAGAAGTTCAACTCTCAGTGTGTCTTATGGTGTCTGGCAGACTCGGGAGACCATTAGAAAAACAATCTAGCCTTAACCTACGGAACATGATGGTACGACCCCCTGTGGCATTGCAACTGACCTGACCCCCACGGGTCATGCCAAAGGCGAGGCCATTTAACCCAAGGGTCGTACCGTCGAGCTCAAGAGTCGTCGTAACGACTTGCGCAAAAATCGCATCGTCGCGCTGAAGGGGCTGGACTGCATAATTATACCACAAACCGAATTGCATTTCAAACTGTTCTGAAGTGATCACAATATCAAGTGTTGCACAAGACCTTAAACCAACAACAACGTAGCGAACGCTTCCATGTGTATCCATTACACAATCCTAGAGGCTCGTGTTTACGTTATCAAATTTCCAAAGCAAACAAGATAAACACACCGGCACATGGAGGGAGGCCAGGGAGGGAGGGAGGTGTCGTGTCGCCAGGACATGACACTGTAAAATCCTCGTCTGCCACACTGGAGTAAGGTTGATGGAGACGTTTCAGACAATATACATGTTTTATGACTCTCCATTTTCTCTTATTACTCAAGTGTTTGTTTAGCTCACACTCAGGTGGGGGCCTTGAGGACTGTGAATATCACATGAGTGGCAGCGGAGCGGTGCTTCAAGGAGACGCTAAGTCAAGGGTGAAAATCAGGAGGAGAGGACACACACAGTCTCCAAGGACGGTGGGCAATGGTGTTCAAAGCTGTAGACGAGGCCCTTGACTGTACATCTCTGTACTCGAAAGCCTTGACTGTTCACGAGGCCCTTGAATGTACATAAGACCCTTGACTGTTTACGAGAGCCTTGACTGTGTGCGAGGTATTTGACTGTCCTTGAGAGCCTTAAGTGAGTGCCTGGCACCTTTGGAACACGTACCCACAAGCGTAGTAATGTCACTCATCCTGTCTAGGTCTACTCCCACCCTTGCCCCTACTCTCCCTCAGTCCCTCCCTTCGCTTTACCAACGCCCTTGCCTCTTCCTGCCCCTCTCTATCCCTTCATGTCTCTTCCATTCCCCTATCCACACACCACTATCATCAGCCTCTCCTCCAACCTTCCTCTTCCAATCCTACGTCGACCCATTTCGCCACAACGTCCCTCATCCTCAGTCTTTACAAATCTTGCCCCATCAACAACAACATTTACTTTCTCAAACTTCACAACTTCACAGTTTTTTCTTCATCACACCCGTCAACACAACTTAGCTCTCCTCACATCACCATTCCCCCTTCATCAACCTTCCCCCATCACTATCCTAAATCCCTCCTGACAGACGTCAACAGCAACGGTACGCCTGCAACCTGGTGGTACATCACTATCAACCAATCTTCCTCACCATCTCTGGCTTCTCTACCTCCCCCCCCCCCTCACTATCTCTGGCTTCACCATCGCGCCTCACCATCTCTCTACACTCACCACGCCACTCACCGACCTCATCAATGTCAGTTTTTACTTTCTGTTGTGTTTTCTCACGTCAGGGATCCCGGTGATGTACAGTCTGTTCCCCGGACGACCAACTCCACAACAGTGACTCAAACTTGAACAATAACCGAGATCATCAGTCTCCCTCGCTACACTCTTTCCAAATGTGACAGAACAACACCTAACTGAGATGTCTGTGGAATTACGTCGTACTTTGAACATGGTCTATAATCTATCATTATCTAACTTCGTTCCCAATCTATATGGAGTGGATCAGGCACATATAATGAAGTTTATATAAATCATCACATGAAACATATGAAAACCTTTCCATCCATCTAGAGGCCGACATGTCTCAAAGAGGTCCTCCCACAGGACAAAAATCCCTCACAAACACTCGTCCTCTTCCCTCATACAGACACACACGCGAAGGTGTAAATGAATCGAAGACCGTTTGCCCTTGCCTTGCGGCCGCGGCACCAGCAGGTAAAAAGCAGGTGAGCAGTGAGAGCAGAGACGGTGGCGGGCGGGAGGACACCAGCAGGCAAACCTTGCCTACAGCCGAGGCTGCCCTGTGGATGGCCTTGCTCGACACTCCTCACAGGAGGTGATAAAGGAAGAGTGTCGGGTCATGGGCGTGGCTGCCGGGCGTCAGTGCGGAGGGAGAGAGAAAGAGAAGAGAGAGGAGAGAGACACTGAGAGAGATGGATGAGTTGTCTGGGGGTCTGCCTACGTAGATGAAACTGATGCGCCCACGCCCGTAGCATCATCACCCACGGCCCTCGCCCACGCCCACACCTGGGTCCTACACCTGTCTTCAGATCCCATGCCACCCCCCCCCCCTCTCTCTCTCTCTCTCTCTCTCCCGTCACATCATCAGGTGGT
>JAYMFT010399767.1:8109-19006 GCA_038088735.1 Panulirus argus | reverse complement strand
GATAGATAGACAGATAGATAGATAGATAGATAGAGAGAGAGAGAGAGAGAGAGAGAGAGAGAGAGAGAGAGAGAGAGCTGTCAGGTTATGCTGTACGTTCTATGCTGTATGCTCATGATCATTTATGATGCTGTTCGCTCGCCATGCTCAATGAATACTTAAAACAGCCAGTTTGTCAGAACGCCAAAGATAAAGTGATTTATCATAGATCCAAAATTCTCTCTATGGCTAAAGAAACAGAGCCATAATAGTGTCATAAATTACTTGTACAGAAAAAAGTGTCAGCCGAGTAACCAAGAAAATGAGTTACTACCTCACAAAAACACAACTAGATAAATCTAACTCTGCAATAAATAAAGAAATTCTATTTATCTATAAATCTAAATAATGGCTTTGGCTTCCGTCCCCCCACGTACAGGGCAAATGCGAAGAAAACGGGAATACGAGAAGAAAATGAGGATAAAACTTCCGCAATACGAGAAGACCAGACGAGGAAAGGACTGAGGTTATAAGACTACCGAGTTCTTTATAAACTGCGAAAAGTTTGAAATGTTGGAGAGAACAGCGGGTGTGACGGGGCGAAAAGGGAAATGGAATGCTTAATGAGAGTTGGCGAAGCGACGAGAAGATAAGTGAGAAAGTTGAGGAGGGTATGATGAACCACTGAAAAAAGAAGACTGAGAGTGGGAGTGTTGGGAGAGCGTTGTGTGTGTGTGGGGTGGGTGGGTGGAAGACGTCCTGGGTCAAGAGTGTGACCTAGTCCAACATGGGACCTGGCTCAACGTGTGACCTGGTCCAACAAGGGACCTGGGTCAACGTGTGACCTGGTCCAACATGGGACCTAGGTCAACGTGCGACCTGGGTCAATGTACGAC
Organism: Panulirus argus; assembly: GCA_038088735.1. Classification (NCBI taxonomy): domain Eukaryota; kingdom Metazoa; phylum Arthropoda; class Malacostraca; order Decapoda; family Palinuridae; genus Panulirus; species Panulirus argus. The sequence goes on along the minus strand of JAYMFT010399767.1, from coordinate 18,131 downwards.
CTGGTCCAACATGAGACCTGGGTCGACGTGGGACCTGGTCCAACATGGGACCTAGGTCAACGTGTGACCCGGGTCAATGTACGACCTGGTCCAACATGAGACCTGGGTCGACGTGGGACCTGGTCCAACATGGGACTTTAGGTCAACGTGTGACCCGGGTCAATGTACGACCTGGTCCAACATGAGACCTAGGTCAACGTGTGACCTGGCCCAGCATGAGACCTTTGTCAAGGTGTGACCATTAAACACTGGTACGACCCCTGGTCACAACGACCGCCTTAGGACTCAAGTGTCGTACTGTCGTGCTCAGGGGTAGTACTGTAATTACCTATTTGTACTGCACGGGGAGGGAGTTTCTTTTTTTTTTTTTTTACACTCGCGTGGCTTCCCCCATCTCTTGAACACACTCTACAATCATCCAAACTCGAATTTATTATACACGCTGTCTGCATTAACCACGCCCTCAAGTCAATGTCTTCCATTCCCCCTACAACTTTCATACTTTTTAAAGTATTCTTTTACATCCCTAGTTACAAGTTTCCTACTCAATTTCACATCATGTCCCTCTGCTCAAAGGGCCCACGGCATGGACACTGAGGGGGAAGTGTAGAAGAGTTATTGTATGTTCCTGATTTGAATTTGCATATGGAAAGAGACGCACGAATTCTGATGCCATTTTCATGTGAAGTGGTCTAGATCTGTGGCGTGTTTTTGGCTTTGTGGAGTGGTCTGGTCTGGCTTTGTGGAGTGGTCAGGGTTTATGAAGAGGTCTGGCTTAATGAAGTGATCTGTCATTTACCGCTGGTAAATGACAGACTGCCAACATACTCATGTTGCTCACCAGCTGTCAACATAACCGGATTACCAGCTGGCAAACATAGACAGACGATTGTCGAGCAAATGACAGATGAAAATTGGTCATTCAAACGCAAAAAAAGGATGCATATATATATATATATATATATATATATATATATATATATATATATGTGTGTGTATGTATATATATAAACCCGATTTCACATCATCTATTGCTGTGGCGGCGACTGGCAACTAATTATCTTATTTTCCGATAACATCCATTTCCTACGTCATAAAACTAAGTAAATAAATCGACTGATGTATAAATAATGTTATGTTAATGAATGGGATTTATAACAATGTATGTGTGCGTAATAACATGACCGAGAAAATGAAAATAGATGTTAGTTGGAAAGCTGGAGAACGGATGGATTTTTTTTTACGAAATAAATGGCGGGAAAACGCTTAACCCGTCCTCCGGGCTAATTTTTTTTTTTACATGGTTTCATAACACCTAAAAAAACAGAATCCGGCTGAGGAAATGTGTCGTAAGTCTACTCTCTCACCTTATTCGTCACTCATGGCGGTGGCGGCGGGATGGTGCGTTTTTAGCGCATCTTGCTGAACGCAATTTACAGCAACTCGTCAAAATTATTCTTGCCTTTTATAAATTCATTCATTTGATTTTTCACGCTTTATAAGGCCTCATCTCCGTCCCCTTTCTGCAGAAAAGAGGTTAGAAAAAATGTAGGAAAAGAGGTAAATAGACTCCTACATTCTCTGATATACATATATAATTTTGGTTTCATATCTGTTTTTTCTTTACTCAAATTCTTTTTTTTTTTTAGAGAGAGTTAACCTGTAATTATGTACTTTGTAGCGCGGGCGGGCATCTCATAATTAATTCGGAGGGCCATTTCCCCCAGCGGAGTGTTGGAACAACTGCGTTTTGGCCGCTCGTGTTACGAAGACTTTCCTGTCCTTTCTTTCCCTAAAGTGTTATAGTCAATTATCTTTTTTCTTATCTTTTTCAAAGGTAATATCATACCTGCCTGGCGTTGTCGCGACTCAAGCGTGACATTAAATCATTTTACGTTAGGTTAAATAATATCACGTGTCAGATTATGTTGAATTAGGTTAAAATATGTTACATTGGATTTTAGATTGCCGACAGTCAGTTAGAAGACTGCAATGACTCACTTAACCCAGCCTCATCCAACCAGCAGTAGGATGCCGCCGTTAGCATAATAATAATAATAATAATAGAAAATCAGTTATCATAATCATATTAGTAACGGATTTTCTTCACGGTAATTCCATTTTTGATATAACAAATATTGTTTTTAATAAGAAACAAAAACATTTCAAAATCTCTCCCTTCCCCTCCGAAATCTCTCTTTTCAAAGCGGATGCGTAATAATCATCAGGTGATTCGACCATAACCAAACGGGCGGTTTTTAGATTTTAAAACGATTTTAAAACAATCCAAAGAATAAAAGGAAGAAAAAAAAAATGATTGAACTCACTTGCTAACGTCCCGGTAAGTGTAACACTTTAAAAAAAAAAATTATATGCAAAACAAATAGACATCATAAACAGCTTAGTAGGTACGAAGTACACGTAAAAGAAAATGGGATACCTGTTGTTATAATATCCAAAGAAAACGATGCTTCCCACTGAAAACGATGCAAAAATGTATTGATACAAAAGTGTGCTTGAGGGTAATTACCTTGCCGGGGCTAAACACCTGGTAATGGTGGCTGAAAACACGGTAAAAAGGTTAATTGCCTCTGGGAGACCCGAATAAAAATACAAGGAAAAATAAACCAAATGGATATGAGGACTTAATGGCTCTATCTCTGTCAGTGGATGGCACGTGTTGTGGACATTCTCTCTCTCTCTCTCTTGCTCTATCTCTTTTTTGGTCCCCTTACTCCTTATTCTTTTTCTCTCTTTGTATATTTTATAGTATGTGTGCCTGTCTTTAACTCTCTCTCTCTCTGCATATATCTTCATTTTTGCCTCTCTCCTTTCTCTTTCTCTTTATGTGTATATTATTATTTTTCGGTTTCGCTCTGAGAGAGAGAGAGAGAGAGAGAGAGAGAGAGAGGGAGAGGGAGAGAGAGAGAGAGAGAGGGAGGGAGGGAGGGAGAGTTGAAATGAATTTTTCTTCATTAAGTATTGTCCTGTTGCGCTTTGTTTACTGACTGGCCATGTCTGACTCGCCCTTTCCGCTACAGCTGTGCTGACAACATAGCAGCCCGTTTTTCATCGTCACATCCCATTTTCTATATCGTATAAACCTTCATATACGGAATCTCGATTTTTAATTATTTTTCATGCAGTGGTGTCCTGTTTTCCTGAACCTGACGTCCAATTTCAGCGGTTTAATGTCCAATTTTTTCTGTTTTTCTATTTTAGATAAAACTTCTATAAGGTTATATCGCGCTCTCTCGAATCGCCTATAGAGTGAACAGCAAAGCTGATGGGATTAATTTTTGTAACGATTAATCTTCGTGACATGATTCTATTTTTGTGATGGGATGATTTTTTTTTTCTTTTGGCACAGGGTAATTCTTTGACGATTTTTGGATTTTTTTCTAGTTGAAATTATTCTTTTTAATGAATTTTGGTGATAGGATAATTTTTCCGCGTTTGATTTTTTTGAGATAACGTTATTTCTGATGATGGACTGACTTTTGAAAGGACGATTTTTGGTCACATGATTTTTATCATAAATTATTTTTTCTGCGATTTTAAATTTTTTTGGTGATACGACGATATTTGCTGAAGCCTTAAGCCCAAATGACAACTGTGAAGGCTTCATTGTGGTAGTGGCTGAACCCGCCCCTCCCCAACTACGATATCATCTAATAGTGTTTGATTACTTTTTCTTCCCGTTTTCTTTCTCCCTATTTTCTTTTTCTCCATTTTCTTTTTCCCATTTTCTGTCCTCGTTTCTTCCACTACTACTTCCGGCTTGCCCTATTCCACCTTCTCTCTCTTCTTCTCATTCATTTTTTACACCTATTCTCTCGACTCCTTTCCCTTTAAATTGTAACCCTCGTTATCTGATTTTCCTCGTATTTCTCCCAATCTTCTTTCTATTCCTCGTCGTTCCTATCTATTTCTGACTCATTTCTGCATATTTTACACTTTTTTCTGCTCTAAATCAATCTTTTCTTTCTCCATTCCTATAAATATTCTCTCTCTCTCTCGCAGTAACAGAACAACATTGTTGTCAGACAAGCATGATATGAGGTGAACGCTACGCGTCTGCCCTGCCATACAGCACAATGTCGTCGTATGCAAGAACGCTCTCTCTCTCTCTCTCCCTCTCTTCTCTCTCTTTCTCTCACTCGCTCGCTCTCCCTTCTCTCTCTTTTTCGCCGGATGACGTCCACTTGGGTCAAAAATTCTGGAGGCAAGTTCCGGCTTCCATTATCAGTAATAGGCTGTACTTTCTCCTGTTTTAAGGCCCATTCTCGCCCGCCATGGGAGGGGGAATGTTACCGCCCGTCTGGGGTCGGGGAGTGGAGGGTGGAGGGAAGGGGAGGGGGATGGGGAGGGGAAGGGAGGGAAGGGGAGGGGAGGAGGGAGAGGAGGAGGGAGAGTGGGGGATAATAGTGGAGAGAAAACACACACACACACACACACACACACAAATGGCTCTCTAGAGAGGAGAAAATGACCTGTGAGAGACAACATTTGTGGTTTTAAGGGAAAGGCGGTCGATGGATGGAAGAGAATTGACAGGGGGAACACGGTTACTGCTGACAGCACGTACCTAAGATTTACGAAGTTGTGTGATGGCAGAGAATTTTCGAGAGATGATGGGGGACCCTACGAGTGTAAAATTCCACCCCCGTGGAATGCAAATATGTAATAATAAATACGTAATCACGTAACACACACACACACAATCTGGTAACTGGCTTATGCTAAGACGTGTGTATGTGTGTATGTAAACACATACTGTTAAGTGTATAATATATGGCACACACATACAGGGTTAAGAGACGAATAAACACGCATGTAAAACCTTCCCCATAACACACAATAAACACAAATAACATGTGAAATACATATAAATATATACGCATTTACATAAGGACACACACACACACACATATCTACACAGTTAATCTTATCACTCTTTATCATTCTTCCCGTTGAATCTGACATGCAATCTGTAGGCAAAGTCTTCTCTTCTCTCCACCTCACCAAGTAATCCCTCACTGGATGGGAAGGTCGCGACCCGTATGACTGATGTCTCGAGAAATCACAGGCTTTATCTTCATCAAAAATCGATCAGTAAGAATAACCGTATCATCCACTCCTCAAGTCCCAGATGATCCCTCGGTGAATGAAGACGTGAATGGGGTTTAGTGGTGATGAATATCGTGCCTTGCCAGCGAGACGGGAGGATGGATAAATGAATAACCCATCACGACGGAATGGAGTTCGATGAATACAAATAATGAATATATTCTTCATTAACCGCTGCGCAAAGTGTACAGAATGGGAAAAGATGAATGTGGGTTATATGTTGAATATTAGTCAAAGTAATGAAAACAAGTGAACGGAAAATTCAGTGAAAAAATTATTCATAGTGAGGAATCATTGTGAATAAACGACGTGAAACGAATCCGAATAGAGTCTGAACCCGGGCGATCATAGTCCAGGAAAAAAAAAAGATGAAGAACGCTGAAGGAAACTGAACACTATAAATGGAGGGGAACAGTAGGTATGAGTGAGTGATAGTAGCTGAAGCCTGGACGTGAAAGGAAAGGGGATGAGCCAAGCCCGTACCCACAGTGGCATGAAAGACAGGGCGGTCATGCAAGCGCCCCCACTACCCATAATGCAAACAGGCACTCTATATCTTTTTCCAATCTCCTCCGATCAAATATCCATTTACTAACTATTTTTTTCTCTCCATCGTGAGGTGATTAGCCCCAAGCGCTCGTTAGACAAATACAAAATACCCACGAAAGACAAGGCATACTGACCCGACCCTAAATCTACACTATAGACGCACCTTGCAACCCAATGTGGCACACCAAACGCGTCATCTAAATCAAGCGACAATACGGCAACCAGAACATCACCTTTTAAGGTTTCCTGGCTGGACAAACCGCTCTAGTGCAGCTCAATCCCCCCCCACCCCCCACCCCCCCACCGAAGCGTACGATAACATCCAAATCTGGTCGGTATGTAAAACAAGGTACAGCGGAATAAAATCAGGATCAGTTATCATAATAAGTGTGACTTTCCGTCTTCAACCACATCATCCAGATGTTTCCACGGGAACACACTACAATGTACAAATTCCCCCCCCGCAATATTCTGAAGCTGAATCCCCACGGGCACTGCCGCTCCGATCACCTTTCTTTAAGAAAAGTCTACAGACATAATGATTGAGTCCACAAAAACACGGACGCGGAACGGATACAGCAGCAACTCTCGAGCCAAAAAATCCCGGACATCTGTCCAGATTCCCGGGAGTCATATATATATACATACAAAACGCAGTCTGATATCATTAAAGCTGTCACCGAGATTGCCAACAGCAGTTGGAAGTTTGTCGCTTGCCCGTGGACGCTGCCCTAATTCAACGCGATTAGTAGTCAGTCTGTCACCCACATTGACAAACTATACGAGGGCTGTGTATGTGACCAACACACGCCAAAGGCTCCGGTCAGAATCTAAAGGAATTCACGATTTGTTCTCCGTCGAACAAGCGCCACACACACAGAGTGCACTACAGGAAGAGGAAATATAAAAAACAAATGAACTGCGTAGAATACATTCAGCCCTCCGGCCTCCCTCCTCTGTGATGAAGCGTTACCCGAGTAAAAAAACGAGACGAGATGAACGCTGGCAAAATGCACCCGACAGAAACTAGAAATTCCCCGATCTCCCGGGGAAATAACGGCTCCGTAACGCCGCCAACTAATCTACCGACGATGAGACGTGATATGGGAATGGACGTGACCACCCCGTGTAACAACCGTAACTCCCCAGCCGAAGTTCGTGCTTTCCGAGGCTTAGCAACTGACCTGAAAATGTAACAGACCCATGACGTAGATGGCAAAGGTGTTTACCAAACCCAGATCAAACCTTGAACTCACACTCATTCGCGTCACTAGTGGTAACAGTTACTGTAAGGGTGAGGATCGCCCCCCCTGACCTTCCAAGAAAGCCACCCCAACCACGCCTCCTGTACTTATGCCCACATGAACACATTCTCCCCAGCCTGTGGAGCTAACCAGTGCACAGACTTGCACCCCAGGGACACTGCTGACTCATACACAAACATAAATACCCCTCCCCCTCGTACAGCACAAACAATAATTGCAAATATGTAATCACAGACACACACACACGGGTCTCTGTGGTGCACCGTATAGCCTTCCTGACCAAAAGTCATCACGGGTCAGCTGCTCGGAATTGGAACACCCTAATCTTGCATATATGCGTAATGTCTTTAATCCTTTGTATGTATGTATGCACACACACACAAGCCTAGGACAGCTTTTATCGGCCAGCCCCTTAGGGAGGATGACCAACACCCAACCCAGGTGCTCACCCTACTTACGGGGCTGGCCGATAAATGCTGTCTTAGGCTTGTGTGTGTGTGTGTGTGTGTGTGTGTGTGTGCATTCAAAGAAGTAAAGACATTACACATATATACAAGATTAAAAGACGGGGCAACACGAGCATAAAACTCTTTCCCCCGTAACACGCAAAGAGTAATGGCAAAACCCAACAACATGTGGTTACTCAAACATCCATAATCCAGGGAAGGCGCATTTGCACCGTGGAAAACATCAGCCTCGGTAAAATTAGAGCCAAAACCGCATTAGATACGAGGCTCAAAATATCCCACCGCTAAATAACAACGGACAAAGAGACGCTTCGATCTACGAACCGCGCACGTACGGGACTGAGCAACCAGACATCATCAACCCGCTGAACGGTTAACTTACCTGACGAACCCACAAACTCTGAAAATTCCTGTTTATATTACGTACCAACACACGATCTCAGCGGCCGGATTTGCGTGGTGGGTTGGCACCGCCGAGTGAACTTGGCCAGCAACACACAGCACTTGATTTTCAGTAGTGTTACACCCTAAACACGGTAAACACACACTAACCTCACTGGGAGACCTGACAGAGCCTAGTTAACTCCCCGTCAAGAGTGACGGAACTGTGAATTCAGATGAATAAAACATTTTAAAAGTCATGCGAAGAATTCATATCACAAAAGACTTTAAAAAAAATTATGCCAGGCAGCTCACTTAGCCTTGCTTACTAACTTACCTTTCTATAAAAATACAAAATATCACAACATATACACCCAGTGTGTCCTGGGTAATGAATAAGGCACCAGAAATACATCCAACGAGTCAAATACATTTCAATAATTTTGCAATATACTTTCTTACACTCTATAACTATATTTGTTTAACCTTTTCTACCTTTCCTCCCTAACTTCTTATTTTTCACCTCTTATCCATCCAATTAAAGGCGAAAAACAATGAATCTGTGAACTGACGAGCAGTCCACTGATGACCAAAGTAAATTTCTCAATGACCATTTTCCCTTTTCACGAATAAGAAGAAGCCTTACAATATATTCTGGAGGATACAAATACACCCACCCACCAGTGAAAGACTTCGAGTTGGCTTATCGTTTATTATATCAATTAAGAATTAATACACAAATACATTCATCAGTGTATATATATATATATATATATATATATATATATATATATATATATATCAAACATTTCTTACACACGCATCAGTCTGAAAACCCTCAAATCCGGGAGAGAATATCAAAGTACACACGATAAGGTCAGCGATGGCGAGCCATTTAAAAAGAAAAAAAAAAAAAGAAGAAAACGCAGGGAGTACAAAATGCAGGGTTGCGATTGGTGGACACATCATCTGGCGGCCAGGAGGACGACATTTAGGAGGACGACGACGCTGATTGGTCCGGCGAGGAGGGCTCCCCCGCTCTCGTGGTGCATCGCTGCCGGGAACTGTTCTGTTGGGGTAAACAATAATGAGGTGGTCACTCGCTCGCTGCCGGGCGTACGACGCAAAACTGCTTGCTCGTGGTTACCGTTAGAGGACACTGTCATTCACACCGTTCGTTCACTCGGCATTGTTTGACATCTTCCCATCCCTGGGATGAAGACTGGTTTTAAATGACCAGTTCCCAGGGGTCCCTTTATTTTTTAACGACCAACCGAGCAATTAGGTGGTTCACAGTGCTTGGGAAAAAATGGTATAGTTCTCAATGTGAGTGCAGGATTTTGCACCTTATTTCTCTCTTTTTCATGATGAAATTACAGTAGTAATCTGATCATGCATGTTTTCCGCGCGTACACACCCACACTCGCACGCGGACACACTCGTATACACATTGTGTGTGTGTGTGTGTGTGTGTGTGTCGGAGCCACTGATAAGTCTTACTCTTCCCCCAACAATCGTCATTAACCTTTCTTCTCCACTAACGAGCGCCGATGCTTCTGCCAACGGCCGCGTTGCCCGGGAGTTCCGGGGCTGGGCAATTTTACTCTGGACCGTGTCTGTGTATTATCGCCATTGCTCTCACTCCTCGTAGAGGGAAAGATGTTCGTCTTTACGGGGGCGATGAACCGCCCGCTTGCGGAGGAATAGCAAAAATAATTATGAGAGTGAATGACTGGAAGGTTTCAAAAGGAAGGTGGAAATGGGGGCAGCTTAAGCCCTTCGGTTTATCACGCCATGTATAGTGGATTCTCGAAATTCCATCAATAGATACCCACATTTACGTCCATGCATACATATATATGCATGAGTTTATATACTTGTTATGTATACGCGCGCAAACACACACACAACTCACAGACACATACACGAATGCAGGAATTTGGCTCGGTTTATATGTGACAGTTTTCATGACTTCAAATTTCTATTCCTTTACACACACACACACACACACAAACACACACACACTGTTGATCTATCTATCAATGCATTTATATGATCTATTTATCCATCCATCAACTAATACGCTTTCGTATACTTACATCGCCAGGACTTAAATACAATTTAGGAAAACCAGAACATAGTACACCGGCCGCCACTGTGAGAGGCAGGAGAATTAATTAACAAGTGAAGGGATTAGGACACAGGTTACCAAAGATGACCTTACCTCTCT
>JAYMFT010399757.1:0-19008 GCA_038088735.1 Panulirus argus | reverse complement strand
ATATATATATATATATATATATATATATATATATATATATATATATATATATATATATATATATACACACACAGAAAGACAAACGTCAGCCATACTGGAGTTCTAACCAGATTAGCAGGCGACAAGAACAGAGAAGCAAGCCAACCAGGCAGCCGACGTCAGCCATTGCTGGTGATTTAATCTCACCTGGTGACCAGAAGAGAGAGAGAGAGAGAGAGAGAGAGAGAGAGAGAGAGAGAGAGAGAGAGCGCTGCAGGCGACTGTCAACCTTGTTTTTGTTTTCAAGCTTTTGAGTCTGAAGCGCCGACCACAAAAATAAATGCGCTGCTACGCCACACACACACACACACAAGCCATCGACCACTGCGCCTGTTCTAACCTAACCTAACTAACTTACGAACGACGAGGACAAAACAGCAGCATCAAAACTCCATCGTCAGCCGTATTTAATAGCGGTTCCAACCACCCGAGCGGACGATGTATTCACAGTCTTCGCGTGGATATGACGTGCGAGGCTTCTGTACTCTATTTACGAGGCTTCTGTACGCCGTTCGCGAGGCTTCTGTACGCCATATTGCTGCCCATGCTTCCGGAGCAGGCTTTATCAATCTACAGCGAGGAAGGCTTGGCGATGTGGCAGTAGAGGAAGGGAGAGAAGTAGAAACGAATGCGAGAGTAGAAGAGGAGGAAAAAAAAAAACAGGTTGACTAACGACGATGTTTACGTGCCCTTCTTACGATGGGGTTATCAATAATAAATATCAGTAATCATTAAGTCAATATATCAATTAATCATTTACTTGTGGGGTAGCCATGTCAACAATGAGAAAAAAAAAATCAAATACCTAAAAGCATTGCACAACTCATATCTCTGCCACCATGTAAGGCTGGCCGAGCGCGCGCGGAACCTTATGGAACCTCTCCCGTCGGTTTACGTTCTCTCAGCTGAACCCTGCAACCGTACCTTGAAGGATATGCATGGAAGTGAACCCTGGAGCCTTATTTGAAGGATCCACAGGGGAGTGAACCCTGGATCCTACCCTGATGGCTATCTTTAGAGGTCTCCTTGAGTTTAATATATGAATATCATGGGGATGTGTACTGGTTGTTCTCAGACTCTGGCGTGTTTTTCCTCAAACTTCTCGCGAGCAACTTTTTCAAAGGGACTCTTATTAGCAACTTTATTTAAAATAGACTGTTTACTGGCAGTTTTTCTTAATGGGGACTGTTTGCTTATAACTTACATACGTGTACTTTATCGGCATCCTTTTTATAATGACTTTATTATGGGACTGATTTTGTAAAGATTTTTCGGCTATTTTTTTCGCCTGTTCTTGAGAGGCGTTAACATTAATTTCTTTTTTTAAAGTTACGCTTAAACTTACGACTTCTAAAGGCTGTTTAGCTGCGACGGTGTCGTGAGAGATGTAAAAGCCAACCCCGTCCTGTAGAGTTGTACCGCTCGGGCCATTTACGAAAGCGGGGGGGGAGGGGAGGGAGACACGGGACAGTAAAAACATAACACCCACCACCTGTCGCTGGGAGAGAGAGAGAGAGAGAGAGAGAGAGAGAGAGAGAGAGAGAGAGAGAGAGAGAGAGAGGCATTGAAACCCCGCAAAACCTGGCAGATGGGCGCGCGCGTTCCTCATAGTCTCTCTCGGGTCTTCGAGGATAAGCAAACGAGATTATCGGCACGGCGGAGCACGCCCCCTGACAACACAACAGTACAGGACTGTAGCCTCTGTGTGTGTGTGTGTGTGTGTGTGTGGGTGGCGAGGGATGTTATGCATGACTTTAAACATCCATGAGCGAGGAAGGGAGAGCGAAGAGTCTTCAGAGATCAAAACGGAATTAAAGTATAAACAATAGTGCTTGTTTATTTTCCTTGTACCATCCTGGTAATTGATTCACTTTTCCACAACCTCACGAGGGGTTTAGTCTGATGATGGAAGTGAGAAAATGTGAGTGGGGGAATGACTTTCAAATCCATCCTGCAGTCTTATGCAAACGCCTCAAATTTTGGAGGGCTTTGAAGATCAGGGGATACGAGGAGGTGAAAATATATTGAATTTCGTACAAATCGTCACAACCAAAGCAAACCAAATCTAACCTAACCTATTGTAGGCTATCCTAGCACACTCTAAGGTAGGGTAGGTTAGGTTAGACTTGATTTGTTCTTGAGTAAACGAAAGTTGCTCTTTATTTAGGTGTGTTCAACTGCATCAGCGTTACCAAGAGCCGGATGGCATCGCTCTCATGCTTACGTTTTAAAAACAAAATCCACTAAATTGACGCAAGAGAACATGACACGCTGTGGCCCATTCCTTAAATAATAGAGAATGGTGTGTGCAGAACAAGAGAAATGAAAGCGAATGATGATTGTGGGAAGAAAAACACTGACGTAATAGTAAAGATGATTGTGTGCTGTACTGCATATGACCCAGAAGAGACTATAAATAAAGATGGTGTGTGTGTGTGTGTGTGTACAGATACATACGATAGAGATATCTTATTTCACAATATCGTATGGAGAGGTTGACTTTATTACATAATTTCTGGTAGATACTTCTACTCCCTTACACCCGAGCAGGCCTTGCAATAACGTAACCTAGGCTTCACGGGGAGCTTAAGGCGAGGCTATCAACACGCCCAGAGATCGTTCCGTTGCCCACAAGCTGGGTCGTACCGTCGTCTCTTTTTTTTTTTTAAGGTCCCGTCGCCTTGCTCAACGGTCGTACTCGTCGCGTCCAACGGCCTGGGGTACGACGTCGTCGTCGTCTTCGCGGGTCGTCTAAAGTACAGTCGTGCTCGAGGAGGGCGTTGTGGGGAGGGGGAAGAGTTTTCTGAACGCCTGCAGCAGAAACTTGTACTGCTTGATGATCCAGCGACAGTGTGTGTGTGTGTGTGTGGCTGAGGCCCGGGAAGTGCTGCTCGCTCCCTCCCCAGCCAACCGCTGTGAAAGGTTTCCACCCAGACTCTACCACCCATTTGCTGCGAGTATTCTTCGTATACCTATTTCCTTGCCTATTTCCCTTCCAGGATACGCTGAGCTTAACCTATTAATATCCCTTCCATACACCCAATTGCCCCTTATTACTCCTTTATTATGTTGCCTCCAAACAATCCCTGCAACTGATCATCTCCCCTCCAAACAATCTATATACTTATACATGACTCCAAATACATGACTCCAAATACCCCTTGTACTTACCCAAGTGTCTTTCAAACGCATGGGTCCTTGTCTATCTCCCCTTCCAAATAAGTTTCGTCCTTTCCTAATTACCCGTTCCTCTGGGATCGCGACGAATAAAATAAAAAAAAAACATCAACGAAAATCACATCTGGTTTCCCTACATTTGTTACGCTACGGATGAATATTAAACGGAAGACAATACCTATCCTAAAGTACCCAAGCCTAATGTAACTCAGCAACATTCTCTAGAGCGAAATCCGTTGAAATGATTCTCTCGTCGACACTATACATAATATTTTCGTCCTGGCCCAAAAATCAGTAATTACAGTTTCTTTTTATGTATCCAAGTACACGCTGTGTCTGGCCATGTCCTCCACGTACACTCCTGAGTGCCGGTGGTGACAACCAGAACACTCTGAGTGCCGGTACTCACACACAGAACACTACTGAGTGCCGGTGCTCAAATCCAGTACACTCTGAGTGTCGGTACTCACACACAGAATACTCTTGAGTGTCGGTACTCACACACAAAACACTCTGAGTGCCAATGCTCACACACAGAACACTACTGAGTGCCCGTGCTCACATCCAGAACACTCCGAGTGCCGGTATTCACGCTCCGAGTGCCGGACTATTGTCAGCTACAGTTCGGGCGGCAAAAGCGAAGGGCTGATGATGGATCAGTCGCCGTCCGCTTTGAAAGAGTTGATTGTGAGCCCGTCCAATAGAGTCGGGGCATTCGCGGGAGTTCTTTCCGCCAGCTGGTCAGCTTTTCCGCCTGATATTAAAGGAATTCGAAGGTCTCGTTAAGCTGAAAGCGCAGCTTGAGTTAAATGTATGAAAAGCTTCGTTAAACCAAACGGCCCATACAAACCACTAAAACAGCTACATGGTAAAACTGTGTAACAAACCGAATAATGAAGTAAACCAATAAACCGATGAGTAATGTTTACCACTGCGTAATTTCTGACAAAACCACATTTTCTGCTTAAAAGAAATTACCAGGTCCGAAACGCAGAGTTAACCAGGTCTTGGATAATCAATATCAGGTTGCTAGGTATCGGATGACCCAGAATTGATTAATCAAGTCTCTTGGGTAATCAGCCTTAATTAACCAGACCCCTATGGTCAATAACTGATTAACCAGGTCTTACAGGTATTCAAGCTAAATCATCCAGACCCTTGGTTGATAATAAGCTTAACCAAATAACAATTAATAACGGTTAACCACTATCGTCAAAGACATATTAACCATATCCCCCCCCCTCCGGTAACAAATAAGAATTAAACGGCCTCCCGTCCTTGTGCAGTCATCATCACAAGAGAAAGTTGGTTGACAGTAAATAATCATTATTTATCAAGATCTTTGCGGGCTGCCAGAAGGCACCGGCGACGCTACCCGCAGGCCACGACGCGCCACTCCTGGCGAGAGAGGGAGAGAGAGAGAGAGAGAGAGAGAGAGAGAGAGAGAGAGAGAGTATCAGTCCAGCTCGCAACGCCATAGTTTTGATTGCCGTCACGTGTCTCGTCACCCCCCCCCCCAGCTCCGTCACCGTCATCGCTTTCCCCCTTAACCGTCACTCCCGTCACATAAAACGTTCCCATCACACGTAACGACGGCTCGAGCTTAATATATAATCAAGGATGGACAGACTTCAAGTATTAATCTTACCAAACAGACTGGAGGAGAATAATAACAATACCACCCGGCATAAAAGGTTTTTAAACACGCATGTTGATGGTAATGACAGGCATGGCCTAGTGCCATATCACGCGACAAAATATCTCTCAGACTGGTATAATAAATTAGCTGTTCCTCCTCCTCCTCCTCCACCGCCGACGTTCCTGGGAATAAAATAATTCCATCGCGCGTGTTTCAGTCGGACATTCACCTAACTTGTCCCGTCTCTTGGCCGTGCTCTCGTCTTCCGCTTCGATGCGATCAAAATTCTCTATCTAAATACCAATTTCCCTCTCGGTGCTTCGGTCACCCATTTCCTTGCGATAGTTCTATCCATAGTGTGTTTGATTATGTGTTCTTTTATAATGTCTAGTGCATTTTTATTTAGTTGCAGGACAAAGACACTTTCGGAAGAGCACAGGGGCAACTGACCGCGCAAAGACGCTGGTCAAAATCGTCTCACGAGAGGCGCAACTCGCCCGGCCTCTGTATGTCTGTGTGCGCGTGTGTGTGTGTGTCTGTCTGTGTGTGTGTGTGTGCACACATGAATAAGTAAGCCTGGGACCATGTGAATGAATGTGTACGTATGTGTTTCTGCGAGTCAATGGGCATACGTATTTAAGAGTGCGTATGTGTGCGAGTGACTTACAAGTGAGTTTCCGCGAATGAATTTAGCGTGCGTGTGAATGAGTCTGAGTGAACCACTGAATAAGTATGTGTGTGTGTGTGTGTGTGTGTGTGTGTGTGTGTGTGTGTGTGTGTGTGTGTGTGTAGGCCCAGTCACTGCAGTAGGAGCCAGCGTGTACACGAGGGAGCGGAGGTGGGAGGTGGGAGTTACCAGGTTAGCCTCAATAAGGCACAACACACCACCACCACCACAGAGCCAAACGGCCCGCCACTCCACTCGCCGCTCTTCGATGATACATCAGTAGCTTCTTCTGTCTGGTGGTCTTCGCCCTCTGAGCACGACGTATAACGACCCCAGAACACGACGGCGCACGACCACGGGGGACAACGGTGTATACGACACGAGAGCACGACGGTGTACGACCCTATAACGTCATACTATAAACCATCTACTATGACTACATGCTGAAGAGGCTTGCCATGCCGCAGTGCTAAAAGAAAAAAAGTCCTACTATAGCGTCATACCAAAGACGTCCTTTTATACCGTCATGCTAAAAACGTTCCGCTAAAAACTATTAATAAAAAAAATCCTGATGTAAAGTACTTTAAAAACGTCCTCATAAAACATCAAGCTAAAAATTCTTGCTAGCACATCCTGTAAAACATCATGATGAATGATGACTTCCTGCCGAAACGTCATGCTAAAAACAAACATTCTGAATTATTAATAATGCCTCCTCGACTTTCTCAATATGTGCTTAGCACGATTATAGCCTTGCTGGGCATGGATTCATCAAACATTTTTTCTAGTCTGATATCGAGCTGACGGTATGAACTCACGAGCAAAATAATTTACAAACGCTGTTTGAGAAAACCTGACTAGGTTAAACTCTAATTAAAATTGTGTACAAGAACACTTTTATTAATTTTCCCATGTATCATTTATTATTTGAACAAGTATTGAAGTCTTGCAAATGTTTTTCTTTGATATAGTGTAACTGTTCCATGTCGTCTGACAGATACAAAGACACATTCTCCGTTTATCTAAATTGAAAACGCAGTTTCTTGTGTGTCAAAAAAAAATAAAAAATATTATGATTGGCAGTCAGTGTATTTTAATAAAGGAAAGCGGGACAGGAAGAAGAGGCAGACAAACACACAACGAACAAAGACGGACATGAAGAGAGAGA
Organism: Panulirus argus; assembly: GCA_038088735.1. Classification (NCBI taxonomy): domain Eukaryota; kingdom Metazoa; phylum Arthropoda; class Malacostraca; order Decapoda; family Palinuridae; genus Panulirus; species Panulirus argus. Next base: position 12,318 of record JAYMFT010399757.1, on the reverse strand, counting down.
GAAAATAATCCGTCGTCAATTTCAGGACCGACACTGACAGCGATCTCCAGCAATGGCCATCAACCTAAACTTTTTCAAAACTCAAAATCATTTACGGTTTTTAGAAACGAATTTGATAGCCTCCTCCTAATCCCGGATAAAGTCGGCTTTAGGAGCGTATATCACTGTGGGGTTCTATCAAGCGATTCAGGATCGGTAACAAGAGAACTCATCGCAATACCGCATTTTCTAAGTTCTCGTATTTCTTCGAGTGACATTTACAAACACCATCGTACTCAGGCGTTTCGACGACGCTCAGGCGTAGAAACGACCACCAGAAACATTGTTGACGAGTCAAAAGCGTAGAAAAATAGCCAGCAGAAAACTGCCGATGGGTCAAAATGTCATTCACTTCCTCCCGAACGTTATAGAAGAACCCACTAAGTTTGTATGTAATGACAGACGAATCGAAGGACGCGTGCGAATCTGCACGAAACGACATCTATGTGACGGATTGGCGCACTGCATAACAAACGACAACAAAGAGATTTAGCAATCTGATCTCTGTTATCAGACATACTTCACAGTACAAGTCTCAGACAGAATGATGTATCCTCGCACTGCCATGAAAGGAGAACAAGTCACTGTCGTCTGTTGGTAGAAACAAAAACAAAAGAAATGGACAAACATCAAATTCAAGGTAATGAATCCTTTACATTACATCTTCAAACTCGCCGCTAATATTCTCAAAACCGAATCAGATCTAAGTGATGAATGGGAATAAAGAAAATGTTGGGGTAATAACTCCATCAGCAAAGGCACAGACAGTCTAATTTCTCTTATAATAGTCAGAGGAATGGCTAATTCATTTCTATACATACGAACTAAGCTATTTACTACAGCTAATCATTTGGATGATGGCGATGAATGTTACATAATGTGCCGTCTCTCTCTCTCTCTCTCACACACACACATACACACACAACAGTAATTAAAACTTTTAAAAAATCTGAAGCCACAACTTTATTGTTTCGCGATTTATGTGAGGAAGAACACAAGAATAAGGAAATTGGAATAAAATTGTAAAAACGCATAGATACAGAAATCTCCCGTGGCTTAATGCAAATGTCTACCCTTCCCCATTAGGCATACAATTACCGACCGGGTAATTAAATACGCGCTGGTAATTAAGATAAATTGGACGCGTATAATTACGATTGAAGCCAGCGCGCCCGTCAGTCGTTAAGCAGATCTGTCTGTAAACTCAATCTCACTGATGATACTAATAACCTAAGTTAATCTATATGCGACACTTGTAATTACTAAACATCTGTGGCTCGTAGCAAGCGAAGTGGGAAAGGGAACATAGGTGTTTTTGTCTATGTTCTTAGTGCGTATATATTTGTACATATTGTCTGAGTGTGTGTGTGTGTGCTTACTGCTTGAGTGTTACAGATTCTCACATACGCATAAATCTCGACAACTGGACGCTTATCGAAAAGGATATATTCTATCTGGACGACAGCAACTATCACCTATCTGATGTCACTTTGTCTGAGGTCAGGACGGTGTGACAAGGAGTTCTGGCCGTGTGCTTTTTCGCGTCTACCGTCCGGATGTCAAATATTATTTACCCCCTGAATTTAAAGTACCACGTCCGTTTTCTGAGAATTCAATATCCACGGGTGACTCGTCTAGTTGCTAATATTCTACGAGACAGATTCGAACGAGAAGATGTTAGCTCCTTCATTTGTAAAATATACCAAAGACAATCTCAATTCCTTGAAACGGCTGTATCACACAGATACTCATGTTCAAGTATCTATATGTGGATATATGAAACTATGGAATGCGAAGTAATGAATAATGGAGACGTGTTTCGGTATCTGATGTGTAATGATCGACTGATACTGGCACTGAAATCGGTATTTCAGTTTTCAGTGTGATTCGTGTATGTGTAAGGCAATCTCCAATACGCAAATTAGCACAAAGAACGTGCCCAAGTTAAAAGCAATCCCACAGTTATAGAAATTCATCTGAACAGCTAGGTGGTCTTTATTCTAAAATCAAGTCAAAATCGTTTGATATCATTCAATTTTTAATAATTCATATCGCAAAATAATGGTTTATATAATTTGAATATCGCGCCTCGTGGTTCCCCATACCGCCACGAGGGCTGCGCTTCCGTAGTATAAACATGGCGAGCGGTGGTGATAGCCTTAATTTCAAATCTAAGGCCTTTGATCCAGTCAAGGCTCTGTCTTCTTCCGATGTCCAACTTCCAGACCCAGATGCCGAAGAGTACGAGGACCTGAACTCCCTGAGGGAGGCAGTACACAGCCAGAACCTGCATGTGGTGCGAGAAATCCCCGGTGTAAGTTTTGCTCCTGGCAGGGATCGATCAGCTCGGGAGGTTGCGCCGAGGAGATATTCATTGCCGGGGCATTTATTCAGCTCCCTGAATATGTTTATGGTGACTCAGTAGGCCAGAATAATCTTATACACGGCTTGGAGTGAACTCCGGCGCGTTGTTGCCGATTATGGAGTTTAGTTCGGTTTGCGCGTGAGTCGTCAACATGGAATCGGGATTTACATTTGTCATTATTGTTTAGGGAAAGGTTATCTAAACATGAGAGTGGCTTGAACTAAACAAGTGCCTGATTCTGTTAGTATTTAAATTAATTGTTGTCTTCGTGCTAATCACCTATAATTCTGAGTAACATGTTGGTAGGTATTATACCTGCTTTCAAACGTGAGATATCGTTTGAAATTGTCTCTAAGAGTGTTAAAATTATTTTACGTAGTACCGCGTTTGTAGTCTACCTTTGTAATTTGTTAATTAACAGTAAAAGTAGTTTTTATGCTTTGCTTACAATGTGGCTTTGATAGGCTAGATGAAAATTTTGCAGTTATATGGGTAAGCCAAAGAAAGTGTGTTTTTGGTGGACCAACTGACCCGAGTTTTCATTACCAATTTATACTGTTTTACTACAGATTGCATGAATCTTTTTTCTTTCTCTCAAATTGAGAATATTAAAGTACTGTTGATCCACTGGTTCTAATTTTTCATGTGATGGCTGCAACCATATACACATTTTTTAAGGCAGTATTTGAAGATACGTACAAAGAGTTTTCGTGTTCTTAATCAGAAAAATTTTCTGTTGAAAGCTCTGAAATTGCTTTATATTCTACAGGTATAACTGATGTCAAAAACTACTTGTTTTTGATAATTATCAGTGATTTAAATAAAAAATGTTTTCTATGTATAAACTGAACAAGGCATTTGTTGTACCATTCCCAATAAAGAAGCTCCTCAGTGCACCATATATACTTACAAAAGAGATTATATAGACAAAAGAGTCCAACAAAATCCACCAGCCTGGTCATACTAGCCCAGAGTTCTGGTTCTCTTTCTCCACCTGTATCATCCTCTCAACTTACTGAAAGTCTGTTCATTCTCATCTACTACTAATTTCACTCTTAAGAATTTTTTTGCAGCTCCTTACTTTGTTTCCGTGTTACTAATCAGCATATTGAAAAGTTATTGTGTTAATATTCATGATTCAACTTCATTTATATTCCATTTAGAAGTTTTAAAGGTTCAAACATTTAGGCACTGTATGAAATTATTTCATTTACAAATGGGATATATTGTATCCATGATTTAAAGTGTAGATCTAATGAGTTAAAAATTTATGATTTTACTCATCTTTTTTTATGGAATGTATTGTAAGAGCTGTCTAGACAGAGATTCAGATCTCATTTTATTCTCTGCTTAAAGTTGCAATATTAATTGCATTTATTTTAGGCAGGATCAAATTCTACTTTCTCTGCAAACATTCTCTAATCCTAATTACATACTATAATGAGGCCAACAATAAAAGATTTGGCAAAACTTTTTGGTTACATCTGTGTCATCACCTCTTGTAAATGCCGTGTCTACAAGAGAGTAAATCATAGCATCTCACATCACTTCATCCTTGCCCGACTCTTGCCTACCCCAACAGGTATTGGGCCCTGGAGGGATCCCTAAGCCAAATGTACGCCAGATATCCATGGAAAGGAAGTTCACCGAGGACCAAGGTAATGCAGTGATTGTATCAACTTTCTACGTCGGCTTAATATCTTTTTCTGATTTGTGGCCAATATCCAGGTTTATTTCTAAGCTTAAAGGATTGTTTTTCAGATATACTTTCCAAATTCAATGATCGTTTATATACTGAAGTATTGCATTTGACATTAAATTGGTGAAATTAATCAATATAAAAGGTTTGAAAACTGTACACTCCGTATATTAAAGATTAAATCGGTTAATAAATTAAAATGAAAAAGAATGTCAGGCACTATACCTTTATCCTTTGTCCGTTTTGTGTTCAGTCTTACCTGAAAGAAAAAATATAAACTATTTTATATCACAGACACAGAATATACATGTCTGATTCTCATGTGATATTTAATTATGTGTTCCTTTATGTTTTGTGGAAATATAAAAGAAAAGTAAATCATTAAGAATATATATTATATGACAGAACTAGTACATGAAATTCTTGAGGACATGCAGTGTGTGGTTGGGTTACTGTATAAGGAATGGCTTTGCCTGAGGAAGATGGCAAGCACATTCTAATCAAGAGAGCCAGCCAGGGTGTGCTGAAATAGTTCAGGCACTTGGAGAAGGTGAGCAAAGAAAGACAGACTAGAGGATCTGTGTGTCAAAAGTGGAGGGAACAAGGGAAAGGGGCTACGAGGGATGTGGAAGGATGGAATAAAGGAAATGATGGGGAATGGGAGGGGGGGTCTGCACATTCTGGAGGGCAGCATGGGGAGGTTGGGTTGATGTGCCGTTAGTGGCCTAAACCTGGACATATGAAATCATCTGTGGAGCATGACAGTGGATGATAGGCTTCTGATTTTGGTACAATATACATGAGGCAGGAAGGCATTTAGGTATAGAATAAGAATGCTGTTACACATAAAGATGTTATAATGAATATTATTCTGAATGTTAGTCTACACAGAAAAATGAGGCTTAAGAATGATCTACACTCATATTCAGTATAGTCAAATATAAGGGGATATTGCTGAAGATGTTTTAAATAAGTTAAACATCTCTTAAAAGCTGTCTCTATAACTTAGGATCATGAAACACTTGTGGGATTATAAATCTATGGTAAATAATAAATGCATTGATTCACTAAATTCTAACTGCTGTAGCTATACCAATGAGTTTTATTACAATGTTTGCCTGTTCAAAATGCATATGAAAGCAAACTTATTAGCTTTTTTTATCAGGACCTATAAAAGGTCGTGGTCTCAGGAGGAGGCGGAATGTAATTACTCGCATGGAGGAGATGACCGGACCTCTTGCTCTTCTTCGTGAGTGTCAGAAGAACAACATTAGAGTCAAGGTGAGGATATTTTATGGGATTTAACATTTTACCATACTTATTTGCCATAGTGATGCTGTCAAGTATTATTCTACATTTGTTAAATGATTGTGTTTCCTCACCCATTCAGAGTTGGTTGATGGAAACAGATCATCTGTAACAGTAGATGTACATACCATAATATCAGGACATGAAGCTGGTTTAACTTCATTTAAGAAATGCAGTCTTATTTCATAATTTATAAAAACCGATTTATGTCCTTGATAACCCACAGTAAATAACTGCCACTATGAGCATTTATTGAATATTTTTTGCATGAATTTTCTATCCTCATTTTTAGGTTTCTCTTTTCTTTCACAGATAGTGGGGATGTCTGTAGTATAAGTGATTGTATTGCATGCATAATTTTCCATGGATTTCTTTTATTTAAGTGATGTATCTTTCCTTCCATTTTAATTTCTGAAAAAATGATGCTTCAGACAAAAAAATTTTGTTACATGCAGCATGCAAAAATGTTTTACTGACAACAGCAAATGAAGTGGGAAATGTATTGAAATATATTAGAAATGAATGTCACATTTTAGACCTTTTCTGTAACGAATGTACAATGATAAAACAGCATCTAGACTATTTTAGAGTTTGCAATCTCTCTCATGAACTATCAAGAGAGACTGAAGGAAATAAAACTCCACATGATATATGATAATCAATGCATGGAATCAGATAGAGGTCATCAAGAATAATGAATGGCATATGAAAGCATTTCAACAAGAAAGATACAGAACTATGGTCTGAAGTAATACTTAGGAATAAATCACAAGGATAAGCAAAAAACATGAGAATCCAAAATAAGGTTTTAAAAATTATTCAATATAAGATGAGAAGAAATATAAAAACATGATACTGCATTTGGTTGAGGTCAAGATGTATGCAGAATTGTCAATTATAGAATGTGCACCATGGTGGAGAGAAACCAGTGTTCATCAAGCAAGATGTGCAATGAGTGATATGCGCTTGCCCTGCTTTTTGGCAAAATCTCGTTATAGATACTCCTAGCTAGGCATATTCTATAGGCCAAAAAAAATTAAGCATGAGAAATTTAGGAATGAAGCTGCAGAGATCTTAGAATCCTTAAGAAACTTGAATCAGATGTTTCTATTGAAGATGTCAACTACACACACAAGGGCTTCAATATCGTAGTGGTTTGCTTCTAGGTGTGGCATTCGGCACACAGCCAACCTATCTGTTCATTCTTCCCTTTGGGTTGGTTGATGAATGGATGCCTGGCTTACGACAGTGTGTATGTGTGTGCATATGTATTGTATGCACATAAGGGTAAAGAAATGGTACATATTGTTTATACAAGTTTGAGAGATGGGCAACCTGAGTGTAAAACTTTACCACACAAATAATAATGGCATGTGTTTACATGCTTAAATGGCACTCGATAGCCAAATCCTGAAGTCTGTGCCCCATTAGTGTGCTAGAAATATTGCATCCATAACTAAATTACATGAGTTTTGTATCAGAAAGTCAATAAAATGAATGTGAAGTTGATTTAAGCTGTGGTTACTGTGAAACAGCATAATCAAAAGACAGTTTTCCATTCATAAGTTTGTCTAAGACACACTATGATTTCTGGTTAATATGCATTGGCTAAAAGCTGTATCTCCCTGCATAAAGATATTGATATTACTATAGGCCTGATGAATTACATAATGGCAAATCCAACATTCAGTGGCATTGATTATTTCAAAATCTAAGAAACTAGGAATCCTTTCGAGATGCTAAAGATTATTTTATCATGAACAGTTGCTCCAGTTGTTAAGAGGAGTGATTTTTCATGTCTTAACATAGCACTATTTTTACGTATCGGATGGTTTTTAGCTCTACACAGTACACGACACTGTTGGTTTTAAAGCAATCCATTTTATCAACTCTTCTAATCTGACCTCGAAACCTGCTTACTTATGCTACAGTGTTGGTTCTATTGATTCATGTATTACAGATATTACTTCCCAGGAAGTGACTGCTTCTGTGCCTCTGCCACTGCCTGAACATTGTAATACTCAGATGCATGCCACTGCATAACATGTTGCTTTGTGGCTGTTGGTAACTCAAGGATGGGCCACTATGATGGCTGTCTCCTTACACTGAAAAGTTCTGGAACTGTTTACCTTCTTATGTTTTTCCCAATATTTATGATCTTTACCTCTGGAAAGAGGACTTTCGTTCATGACTGGAGTCTTGGGAAAACAAAGTTGATTTTGACATTATGTTCTTCATATAAAATGTAGCCATACCTCATGCAGTTCATGTAATAAAAGCCATAAAGCATGTTCCTACTATGCATTACAAGTCATCTATTATACCTCCTGGATATATTTTTCTCCAGACAACACACAATATTCAGCTGAAATTATTGAGCCAACAGATTTTTGTTTAGTTACAGTAAAACATTTATGTTTTCCATGTAAAAGTTGTTACTTGTAACTAAATATTATTTCTTGTGTGTGAATCAGTTAAAAATAGATAAAGAAGAACCAGTTACACATAACAAAGAATACCTTTTATTTTACAATTAGCCATAAAATTTGTTGTACATTTTTTTTTATGATGCAAGTTTGATATTTTTATATGGCCACATTGCCCACAACACTATATATCTTGTGATCCTTTTGAATTTCATTGTGCTTTTGTACCTTTAATCTGGACCATTTGTTGACTTCATTGTATCATTTATTACCCATACTCTTAACACACTGATAAGTGTTTCTAATCTCTTTCACTATCACAAACAGCCTTGAAAGGACCCAATGGTCTGTTGGTATTTGCTTTACTTTGTATGATGTATTGCAGTACTGGTGTCTTCATTATTTCTCTCCTCTTTCTCACTTAACAAATCTGTCATTTCAGTCAAATAATAACGATGATTAGTCATGGATTTTTTAGTGCTAATTGGGTCTTCAATGACATGACTGTGTGTGAATTTTTTTCAGATAATCATTTCTGAATACTGTAAAAGTCTTGCCTAAAGTTACACTCACACTTTTTGAGCAAAGAAAAACTGAATTCTTCCTTGGTTAAACTGCTCATTCATTTTCATATTGGAATTAAATCTTTATTGAAATAAAAAGTTAGCCAACAACTGAAATCTTAGCCAACATTTGATCCATTACTCTGTACAGATTAACTCTTTACAGTGTCAGAAATTTTACCACTATGATCTTTTTCTACCACAGTTGAAAGTCTTTTGGATTTTACAGTCCAGGTTAATTTTCTTTTTCATCTAAACCAGGGGTAGGCAAAGGTGGTCCTTGGGCTAGATCTGGCTCCTAAAAGATGTAATCATGACTGTGAGGTCAGAAGTAATTATGAATAGAAGTTAGGTTTGAGTCCTAATATTCTAACCAACACAGAAAGACCACGAGAGAAATGGTCTCTTGAAACATGAAGTGTGGACATTATACCTTCTAAGACTTCCTCCTCGTCCCATCTTGGTAATGTTGGGGCAACAGTGTCCACTGTGAAAACACTTTCAATTCAGCTCCTCATATACTACCTTGTCATCCTCAGTAATTCAGTTTTCCCTCTAAATCTCATAGCCTGAATATGACCAATAATTTGCTCCTAATGAATTAATGTAAAAGTTTTCGATTGCCTTGTCCACAATACTTTTTTCAAGGTTTCTCTGCTCCTCACTCCTTAACTTACAATACTTGTTTCTTGCTGTTGGTTGGTTACAGTGTCATTTAATTTACTCCAATGAACACTCTATAAAATTTCTTTTTTACATACTTTTAAACATTTAGCTTAATTTCATTATATACCCTTTGGTTGTTCTATCCCTACATCTTCTGAAGAACTGTTCACTGTCTGTATCAACTATATGGTTTAAAAAACCAAAGGTTTTCATTTCCATGGTGGGCAAATTTTGGCCTTTTGCCGTTCCCTGTAATTTAACTTTCTGATTTTAGTGTCATCTTTGTTGCCTTAACATGCACCTTATCTGCTAGCTCCTTTGTGTTTAAGTGTGGTAACCAAACTAGAGAAGTACTTTCTAGTTTTCGTCGTAAGATTTGAAACACTTTGCTGGAAATTCCCCTAACCATGTAACTGACCGTTATTCAAAGATTTACCTGTGTAACTACTATGTGTGTGTTACTGGGAGAGTTTTACACCCGTGTTACCCAAATCCCTTAAATTAGATGGAAGGATATACACCATAGGTTGGGTGTAAAGCCGACCACCACGCCCAAGATTCGAACCCATGAGGGCCCGACCCGGGGGTGGGCAGTACTGACTCAAAGTTAGTAACGCTAACCACTAAATTACGTAGGCCCGAGTGTGTGTGCGCGCGAATGCGTGTCTGCGCATTTGCAAGTAAGGGTAGCATCCCACCTGAGTGGCTCAAGGTAGCCACTAGGTTGGCCCTGGACTTGTCATCGGTATGCCGACACTAGTGACCCGCCTAGACAAGACGCACACTCTAGGCAAAAACTGACGCCGCGTCGTATTAAGCAGACAATAGAGGTAGCGCTTTGAAGCTTTCTAGATTTCATTTTGGGAGGTAATTTTCGAGAACATATTGAAACCCAGAACTAATCGTTTGAATGTTTACCCAGACTGTACCTAAAATTAAAAAAAAATAATGTTTATGATAAGATAAACAGTGTGCCAGGCCGAGAGAAAAAAAAAATCCATGTTATAACGTCATAGTGTGACGTCACGGAGCTCACAAGGTTGCCTCGCTGACTGGGGGAGGTTAACCGCTCAAAATGTCGTTGGGTATACTCGGCCCCTGACATGCAAACCTGGTCTGTGTATTGGATGATAGCACTCTGTTTTTTTCCACAAACTGGTGTAGGATTCTGTGTACAAAGTACTACAGGCAAAGCCTACTACATGCTGACGTTAATAACTTCAGTATGGATGATGCTCTTGACTATATAACCTTGCCACCGTCGGGAAAAACAACTGGGGAAACATCTGTCTCCCGCTGACAGCATCTGCCATAATAGCGGTAGTGCATCACATATGGCATAAAATAACATCCGCAAAACAAAATTATATTGCCTGAAAAAAAAATACGCCAATAACAGTTGTCTCTGAGGCAAAGCTATACGTCGATGCTCATCACGCAGACAGCTCGGCAAATACTATAGAATCATCCAAAGCAAGCAGCAAATAAGAGCCATCGACGGAATCACAACAGCAAAAACGCCACACAGCCTCAAATATCAACGCTTCGGCGTGCATACGACGCAAAAGCAAACATCCTGGACACTTGACTGGCACAGTCAACCCCACGTCAACACCACCAACACGGGTCAAACACACACACACACACGCGGAGCCAACACTCCCATCACCCTTTGCCGTAAACAATCGTCGTCACCAGCAACGGCAGCAAAATTCCCTTTGAGCAGCAGGAGCAACTTTCACCCGTGCACGCGTCCTCCCCTCCTCCTCCTCCTCCTGCTGCTGCTGCACCGATGACCGTGTGTATTTTGCCGTCCCCCCCTCCCCTCCCCTCCCCAAGACCCCCCAAGTTTGGAAGAAGGGTTGGGGTGTGGAGGGGGAAGCGCCCCTCCACCACTATAAGCTAGAAGGTGTGTAGAGCACCTGGGACGAGGAAGACGAGTGTAGTTCATGAGGCTGGGCAAGAGGGTATGTACAGTTGAGGGACGCAATGCCAGGGACAGGAGTAAAAATGAGGTGGAATCCGCCTGAGGTCAGGGTCAAGGAGGGTGGAGGAAGTGGGTCATTGCTAACGTCCTGAGGAAAGGAATGAGACTGAGACCTGAAATAACACATACAAGAAAATAATAAAAAAAAAAAGTTCGTGATGGGACGGGACTGGGGGCTGACTGGACCAGGCGGCTTAAAGAAGAAAACCGCAAAAAAATAATACACAGTACATTTAACGAAAACGCGAATCTGGCTACGTCATAACTTCAAAGCACCATACGGGTACATGGCTGCCTCAACCCTCGATGGGGGGTTGGGATTGGGTTGTTGTAAGGTTGTGTGTGTGTGTGTGGTTGTCTATTCCGCAAAGGGGTTAACTCAATAGAAGCAAAGTGTGTGAGTGTGTGAAAAGCTTACGGTCGTGGAGCAAGGCCGGGCAGGTATTTCCAGAGCTGGTCCCCACGGCCCTGTGTATAATTAGTCCTTCCAGCCAGCCAGCCGCTGAGAACTGGATAGTCGAAGGTTACCTTCCCATACCTTAAGTTACGTAGTAGGCAGCCTCAGCCACCCCCTCCACATCCCTGGAAATACTCCAGCATTTTTTAACATTTTATGGAAAGGGGTTACGGAAGCAAAATGAATATTCTGCAATCACTATTTTTTTTTTTATTTATTTCTGAAGCAGTGTGTATTGTGAAGTCACTAACACCATCCTTCATTTAATTTGTGAAGACGTGTTTAGTTTGGCCCAGTCGAAGCCACTTTCAATTTAAGGTTCAGTAATGTTTTACTACAATTAAGGGAGAGAGGAGGAGGGTAGTAAAGGAAGGGTTACGTAAGCAGGTCGGAGGGAAGGGAGTAATACGTGAGGGAGGGGGAAGGAGGGAGAGTAAAAGGTGATACGGTGTGAGGTCCTCCGTGTGCCTAATAGGGCAAGGGGTAGTGAGGATAAGGGAGGGTAGTAGTGAAGATCACAGAAAGGAAAGGGGATGGATTATAGGGAGTAAAAGGGAGAGGCAGGCTGTGGCATGCGAGGATATAATACAGGAGGAAAGGGCCTGGCTGTGGGTGGGTGTGTACATGGGAAAGCCGGATGATCGGAGACCTGATGGCGTGTATGACGAGGTTACCTGCTGGAGGACATGGCGTATGTGAAAGCCAGGTAACAGAACACCTGTGACGAGGGTATTTGCTTTTCATATATATATATATATATCTATATATATATATATATATATATATATATATATATATATATTTATAT
>JAYMFT010399746.1:0-19011 GCA_038088735.1 Panulirus argus | reverse complement strand
TTCTCTCTATATTTCAATTAGGGCCCGTCCTTGATGTGGACTTTTGTCCGTGACTGGAGCCTTCAACATGAAAAAAATGATTGACAGTTGTCAGGTAACGTGCAGGGATGAGGGGAGACCTGGACCCAGATATTGTAAGCTTAAGTGTCAGTCCGCGTAAGTTTCGAGTGTCAGTGAGTTATATGCCTCAAGGTGTCAAGACTGGAGGTTGTGGAGATATCAGCCAGCACGGCGGCCGTAAGGTTAGATTGGCTTGCAAGAAAATTTCAGACAATAACCCCAGACGATAATTCAGAGGTGAAGGATTTAATTTCCTGCTGAGGTCTTCATTGCTCCCGTAAAGACGTTGACCAATATCGTGCAGTGTGGCGCCGGTGATAAGGCTGGATGACTGGACTGGAATGGTCCATAAACCTGCCTACACTCACTCCACGCCACCACCACCACCATTCCCGGGGGCAACCTGCACCACCTTCACCACCACCACCACCAGCCCTAGGGGCACCCCGCACCACCACCATTACAGCCACCGCCACCAGCCCAAGGGGCACCACCTCCACCACTACCCCTAGGTGCACCCCGTACCATCACTTCCACCACCACCACCACCGCTCCAGCACCATCCTCTGGGAGAAGGGTCCTGCTCCTCCTCCACACTGGTGTTCTTATCCCTCACACACTCCTACTCCTTCACCTTGACTCATTTCTGACTCTCGGTCCTCCCGGCTTGTGACCTGCCTGTAGGGCTTTAGCTCTGACCCTCCTCCGCCTCCCACTCGCCCTTGAGCCACATCCAAGCCATGATGCTCACAAGGTCATGAGAACACCCCTCCCCCTCCCCCTCCCCCCGCCACCTTCCTTCATGTCTGAATATCAGCAATATGTTACTTCCCATGCAGGGAGCGCCCTCCTCCCCCTCCCTCCCTCCCTCCCTCCCTCCCTCTTCACTCTAAAATGCCCTTCCTGTCAGCCTCTCGTGGTGTTATCACCACTCCAGTGCTCCCCAACAGGGTAATTTTTCCCTGCCAGAGGGGAGGCGGGAGGTGCCAAGTGGCGCTCCTCCGCTGGGGGTGGTGACACACACACACACACACACACACACACACACACACACACACACACACACACACACACCGCTCCCAGGACAAACGACGTGAGTGACGTGTGGGACGGGCCTGCCTCGGGTGCGTATCGTACCGCCCCCTAATCTGACACTGCTCCTCGTTACTGCCGCCTCATTTTTCTTCATTCTCTCTGATTTTCCATTACCTTTAACCCCTTGTTGCTCCTGCTTATCCTGTTCCTGTCTGCCCCTTGTCCTCACGCCTCCTTGCTGTACCCCAAAGGTCTTGCTTGCCCTCTTATTTTAACTCCTCCTCCTCTCCTCCTCCTCCTCCTCCTCCTCCTTCTCCTCCTCCTCCTCCTCCTCCTCCTCCTCCTCCTCTTTTCTCTTTACTGTCCTCTGTCCCACAGGTGGATCTCCAAGGATTTGTGTACCCTGTTCTTTATTTATTTTTGTGAACGTCACCGTGCAGAGGATGGGCAAGAGTGCCCGGCACGTTACCGTCTCTCCTGCGGCAAGAATCGAAATCGGTTCGTCTGGGTTCATCCGTCTGCCTCCAGGTGTCATAAAACGCTAGGTATATCCTATATTATTATCTGGGGCAGTACAGAGGCGGGTGGGTAAGCATCTGCGATGGATTGAATGTTGGCGTCAGCAAGATCTGGCTCAAGTGTCTGTAGTGACCCCCTAGAGCGCGATGCAAAGGCTCTTCGGTGTGGTGGCCTGGCCTTTATAGCCTTAACACCAAAGGGCCAGTCGAAAGGCTAGCTAGGCCACCATTCCCAAGGGTCGCACCGTCGTTTTCGAGGGTCGTATCGTCGTACCATCTCGTCGTAGTCGCTGTCGTTCACGACTGGTTGCTGTTGGATTCGAATTTTTTTTTGGGGGGGGGGGGCGGGAAAATTTACAGTCAACGCTTGAGTGTCATGTTTTATCATGTGCTTCCTGAATACATGGGAGTCTCATTATCTGTGTGTGTGTGTGTGTGTGTGTGTGTGTGTACACGTTGTCAGGTTCACGGCAGCATCACACAGGACGGAAGAGAGAAGACCGGACGTGTTGCATACCCGGGCGGATTTGGGTTCCGGAAACCTGCCATTGATTTTGGGGTCAGGATGTTAAAGGTCAGGGTCATGGCTGAGGCTGTGTGTGTGTGTGTGTGTGCTGGAGGCGAGGCATCTGGTCTCTGTGTGTGTGTGTGTGTGTGTGTACAGTTGTGTACGTGTGATGCTTACTGGCCCCAGCCAATGGCCGTAACACGAGTCCAGTGACGCCACAACACTTTGGTATGAAGGGGGTGAGCCTTGTCCTAAGGCCAAGGCTCCTCCCTTTATTGCTTGAAGGATTGTACTATCACGTTAAAGGGCCAGACGGTCTTGCTGAAGGGTTTGGATAGCGTAACCTCTGAAGGCGTTGTGTTTGTGAGTCTCAGATTAGACGGTTGTGGCCCCTGTCTTAATGGACGGTAGTGGCATGGTATTATAGACCCCGAGGGATTGTCATACGTGATCGTAGTGTTACTATGACAGGCGGGGGAGGGTGTGAACAACTGGGGACGCCATGATGTGCAGCTTTAAATATCGATGCAGCTTGTGAATGTCAGTGTCAGTCGTGGGTGGGTTGTGTGTCAGGCCCAGCCGGGGGGGAAGGGGGAAACTTTACTACAAACGTATCCCCCTAAATGTGTAAAGTATATATATATATATATATATATATATATATATATATATATATATATATATATATATATATACTGTTTGTATTACGGAGAGAGAGGGTCACAATTTTTAATGATCAGCCCCGAGGGGAGGGTGAACACCTGGGTCGGGTGCAGACCGACTGCCTTTCCCAGGATTGGAACACAAGCGGGCTCGAACCCGGGCGGACCCGTGCTGACCACTACACCACGAAGGCCCGTGTATGTGTATGTCTTTGTGTGTGTGTGTGTGTGTGTGTGCTTGCCTTTTTTTTCTGTTGCTGAGTGAGGGAGACGAATAAAGTTGTGGTTGTGTGGCAATGGTGCTGATCGCCAGTTTGTTGAATTAAGTGAAGCCCAAGGCTGAAAGTTTAAAGATGAACTGCACAATAGTGGCACTGAAGCTATAAAAAAGGAGGGGAGGGGAGGATGTAAACAGGCAATCATTACACGGACGTTGGGGTGGCAGAGTCTGCTGTTTACTGCTGTTGTTCGCAGGAGTTGGGATGGGACTCTCCTCCTCTAGCGGCCTGTTCTGTGCCGGCTCGGGTCGACTCGCTGCCGGTTTGGTGTCGAAACTCAAGGAAAAACATCTGCCAACAGGAGGTAACTGTGGCGGGGTGGCGCTGCAGTCGTTTATTACCGTATGGTCGGTTGAGGACCAGGTGATAGCTGAATGAATCGGGAGGACCAGTGTGTTTAACGCCATGTCCCTTCTGCACCTTTTTGTAGTGGCCTCTGTTGTGTAGTGGACGGGGAGGAAGACCAGGCGGCAGGGGAGGCATTGATGACTTTGAGAATGATGAAAATGTGTAGACGTTCCGACTTCAGGCACAGGGAGGCCATGTGTCCTGAGTACACGCGAGAATGTGAGGACGATAGCTGGAGGACGCTTTCCCTCCGGCATGGTTTATGGTCCCGAGTAACAGCTAAGAAATGTCGGGGTTTGAACCTCCAGGATGGGACTGGGACCAAGTGAGACCTTGGAGGATGGGGTAGGGTTGCAAGCAAGGCTGATGTGCATGACTTCAGTCATGTTGGCAGTGGACCAGTGTTCTGGAGGGCTGTATGGTCGCCATCGAGTGGATGTGTCCATCAGGGGTTAATTTATAAGGATGAGGAAACGCAGTGATCCAGTCCTGGTGCCTCTTGTGGGACACCGCACGGGAGGGACTGCTCTGGGGAACGTATAGCCAGACGACGCTCTCTGGTCAAGGCTTCAAGCCGAGGAATGTGACTTCGCCGCAGACGCAAGGTTCATGACGGTATTATGGTTAAATAGATGGATAGTTTTGGTGAAGTCAGTGTAGGTGAGAGCAGGGGAGTGTGGTAGTGGTGGCGGTGGTGCGAGGAATGGGAGGAAGTGGCAGTGGAGGCAATGCGGGAGACTGTGGGAGTGGTGTTGGTGCGGGAGAGTGTGGCAGTTGTTGTGGTACGGGGGAATTTGAAGTTGTGGTGATGATGCGTGAGAGTGGTGGCGGTGGTGTGGGGGAGTGCGGCAGTGGTGGAGGGGTGGGAGGGGCGTACGTGTACCGGCTGGGGGCAACAGGTGTGCTTGTGTTCGCCTCACCTGGCCGCCACACCTCAATCCTGATGCACCAATATATACTTGTTGTAATGTTGTTCAATCGGTGATTGTGTTGTCATACTGACCAGGTAGTCAGGCAGTTTACCTCACGTGTTGCTGTTGGCAGTGTGTGTCCCGAGGGAGTTAATTCCCCGTCAGCAGAGGTCGGTGGTGCCTGGGTGCCTGGCCCGAGGCAGCTGTTCCCTGTGTGACGTCTCCCGCCGTTGCCAGGTGCTGCCCCCGGCCGCCTCCCACTTGTGTCGCCTGTGTGCACGATCACCGGACCTCGTGAGCTGGCGAGGTTAGCTGCTGAGGTCGGCGGTGGCCGCTGCCTTAGGGCAGGAGAGATGACAGTGAAGGACCTCGATGAATACCACATAAGGAAGACAAGACTCACGTGCACTTGCAGGATCGTTTGACTGTCGTCATTATATTACCTGGGGGGAAAAGTTGTACAAAGTCATCCTTATTTTGAAAGTTGTGTTTAAAAGGTGTGATGAAAAATCACATTTACAGTGTTCAGTACGTGGCATTAGTATATTTACAATGTTCAGTACGTGGCAGTAGGATATTTTTTGTATATATATTTTTAATGTCTTTAGTATCATGCAGCTGAAATAATATTTCATTACATAACGAAAATGGCCTGAGGAGTAGGATGGATTTTCACATTTAACTTCCGAAATAAAATGGATTTGGACACTTGATACACATCGACTGCTTAAGTCCGTAGACTTAGTCCGACAAATTAAATATGCCTTAAAGGTTCGTTGCATATTAGGGCTCTCGTCTGCACGCTCCCTCACCACAAAGTCTCCCTCCCTCCCTGGTTACCCCACCTTCCCTTACCACCACCACGCCCTCGTACCCTAGTCACTATACCCTCCCTCACCACCACTACTCTCATTGGTTACGACACTCTCTTTCACCTCCACACCATCCCTCCTTCCTACCTTTGTGGCCATTACACCCCTTCCTCACCACTGCCACTGTATCCTTCCCTGGCCACCACACCTTGAACAGCGGAATGGCACTGTTCAGTAGTTCAAACTACTCACCCCCGCCATTTTCCCTCTTCATACCTCCCATATTGCAGGCACGCCTTCCCGCTGAACAATAGACTATTTTCCCTAAATTATATCACCCCAGCAGCCAGCAGTTTCTGTCCTGCCGGAGAGACTGATGAATTATCGACAGCGGTGCACGCAGGCTCGTTGACGTGTGTCAGACAACTTCCTGGGCGGTGTGGGGTTTAGTTGTGCGTCTGGTAACTTCCTCGGCGTGTCTGCAGACATACAGACACACACTGACAGGACCGCCATTTGATAGTTATGTCTCAGACAGATACCTTAGGAAATATTGATGAATGTCTGTGTGACCCGCCAGGTACTCACCAACAGTCAATAGTACCTATAGTCAGCAAGTCCCACCGGTTAGTATAAGTAACAATCACAAGCACCCAACGGTCACTGCGTCACCAGTCACCGGAACTCACCAATTACCAGGCCCGTGAGTCACCGGTACTCACCAGTTACAAGGCCCGTGATGTGAGTCACTCGAATCACCAGTACCGAGTTGTCACATTTAACCACTCTTGATCAGTCCTCGGAACGCCCGAGTACCAGAATCACGTAGTCACCAGGACCCGTCACCACTCTCCCCTCCTGGGAACCCGACAATCTCAACCGATTGACTCTGTTATTTCCTTCTCTGGATTCGCTTGTCATTAATTTGTCGATGCATTTTTAATTCGTTCCCGCTCGCCGTTTCCGCCTTCAAGCGAGGTAGCGCCAGGAACAGATGAACTATGCATTCCAGCGGAAGATTATGATTTAGTGGACTTAATGTCAAAACACTGAGAGAACTCTGGCTCCTTTTTAGTAACCGATGAAGACTGGTTATTGTGTGAAGGTCTCGAACGTATTTTCCATCAGCGCAGACTCCAGCGGGAGAGAGGGTCGGTCCGCCCCTCAAGACGAGCATTGGGGTACTCAGTAATGACCGGCACAAACCCAGTGGAGTACGGCTCATACATTATGTTGGAGAGGTGGGAGGAGATGGCGGGGTGGGGCATTATCTACCACCGGCCGCCTCGGGGATGCGGCCTCTCCCTCCCCCTTCTCTCTCACATGTCTTCTCTCTCTCTCTCTCTCTCTCTCTCTCTCTCTCTCTCTCTCTCTCTCTCTCTCTCTCTCTCAATAGGTATTAGGTATCAGACAGCCACCGACTGGGAGATACCGCCCCGCCTGGGTATCGGGAGGATAACGGCGCGTCGGCTGCTCACAGATCCATCACCCGTCACTTCCCTGGCTATCTAGTTTCACTCCTTTTGTCCAGGTAGCTGTCTTTTCCCTCTGCCTCACCCCACACGTGGGCTGCCGGCATTCAGTCCAGAAACATACGGTCCCTCCATCTGACACCAAACTCGCCCGACTTGTTCTTAGTCATTCTCTATTTTTCTACGGTGAGCGCTACGCGCTATCTCTTCCTTTTGGCAAGTACGCCAAAGTAAGTCAGTAAGTAAGTCCTCTCGTCTCTCCATAGTGAGAGTTATGCTCAAGCCATCACCTCCGCCTTGCGTACACTCTCCTCCCGTTCGCCATTTACGATGCGTATTTTCTCTCCGGCTTATGATCTTGAGCGTTGGTTGTGTATGCGTCTGCTCCTGTAGCAGGGCCACGCAGCGCACAGGTTCTTCGGTGTCGTTCTGGACGGTAAACCGGGCTGGGAGGAACACTTTGGCATCGTCATCAAATTCTTCAGCTTTCTCGTCTTTAAATTCTTCGTCGAACTAACGTACTCGGGCTCCCGGCACCTGAACCCATGAATGTATACACGACTCTCTGCCCCGCCGTCCACGGGATGGGTGGGAACGCACAGTAAACTCGCCGCTCTTGCGGCACAATTCAGATCGAAACTTACCCATGCCTCCCCACGCTTGATCCTTCGCCAGATTCACATCAGAACAGGGGCTGCATGCTGGACTGGTCATCACCACCTGTTAACAACCGCTCCACACACACACACACACATACACACACACTTGACCCATCCGGACGTCCTCCGACCATCGCCTGGGACCTGATGTGCTGTCAGCAGTTATGGATGAAGCTTCTACACCATTCGCGCGACTGCGTTGAGCCCATCCGGTCTGGTGCAGACCGCTGCAGGAGCAGACCCATCCCAGCCAATGTGATCGTCATCAACAAACAGTACATTGTGTATGGATATCCTCCCACACCGTTTGCTTCTCAACCCTTGTCCCCAGTAACTCTGTTTCTGTTATTGGGTGAAGTTAATTAACCGTTTTTATGTCATTATTATTATTGTTATTATTATTATTATTGTTATTATTATTATTATTGTTATTATTATTATTATTATTGATATAATAATTATTATTATTATTATTGTTATTATTATTGATATAATAATAATAATTATTATTATTTGTATTATTATTATTGTTATTGTAATTATTAAAGTTGACACAGCCATGTGAGAGTGAGGAGTGAACAGCTCCTGGTGTCTGCGGGAGTGATGCCGGGTGTTCGTGCGGAATGTTGGTTTCCCGCCCTGATTGATTCGATTTTTGCCGCCAGAGCGACAAGTATATATTGTACGCTCCTGCCCATCCCGTGGGCGGCGGCGTAGAGGACACAGAGTGCACCAATGGGGTGCACATATAAGAAACGTGAGTTCTTTTTATATAAGGATTGCCTGAATAAGTAAAGCGAAAATGGGGTAGTGATGTTGACGAAGTTGAGGCCACGGTTTAGGGTCCGTGGGTCCACATTCTTGGATGTTATTGAGCTGGCTGGAGCGGAGGGCAGAGCCGCTCACCTGTTCCGGGAATCTCTTCCTCGCGTACCTGACTTGCATTTCCCTCTGTTGTTACACGTATCAGACTCCTCTCTCTTTTTTTCTTTTTCAACGATATAAAACAACTCCTCGGCGGATGATAAAAGATTTTGCCCCTTGTATCTTTATTTGGGATGTGTCAACAGTTGACGTGGAGGAGAGAAGGGGGAGGAGGGCGTGGCTGGCGATGCATTATGCAGACGCAGGACTCGGCCGGCCTGCTTGTTTAACCCTTCATTGGAGAAGAACATTGACCCGGGTGGAAAAGGCGTTCTTGTTTGACCCTAACTGGCAACTGGGCGGCAGGCGCGCGCGTGGGGTGACCCTGGGCGGCCGTGGGGGCGTTATCAGGCCGGCGTAATGGACTAAACCCGACCTTACCGTGTGGGTGAGTTGGGCGGGTGTTGGGTTGTGAGGGTGGTCGGGGTAGGGGTCTTCAGGCCGCTCTGGGTGACCCGTACCCGGTCAGCCGCCCACCCGCGGGTCGCTCTGCCAAAATGATCCCTGTTGTGCTGGGCTGAAGAGGCGATTTTTTTTGTCCCGGCCGCCCGCCGAGGTGCGCTGGGGCTCTCCTGCAGTTTGCCTGGCGGTGAGAAAGGCCTTGGCATCACCAGCGCACGTTAACAGTTTTATCTCCCGCATTCTCTCTCCCCCCCCGTGCGTAAATAGCTGCTCCCCCGGCCCAGCCCAGGCCGTGCATCGCGCGGGTGGAAATCAGCTGCCCGGATGGCGGAGCGCAGGTGATGTCTCAGTGATGCTCCGAGGAATTTCATCCGAAGGTTTGTGTGGGGCCGTGTGCCAGCCAGCCTACTAGCCTACCTGCCTGGCTGCCTACCTCCTCCTGCTGCTGGTGGTGGTGGTGGTGAGTATGTTGGCCAGGTACCGTGCTGGGGCTGGCAGTAGGCCGCTCCCTCCCCTCCTATAAGCAGCGTACCTGTATCCTCTTGTGTTGCGGCTGACAGTACTCTACATGTCTCATGCTTCACACGTTACTCCCCAACCCTCGTCGTAACTTGACTCCTTCAGCACTACGCCACGACCCTCGAGTATGATGGCCTGACATTTGGCCCTTCCCTCAAAGACCAGGCCCTCATGCCGGTGAGTCGAGGCATGGTGCTCAAGGGTCGTATCATAGTGCTGAAGGCTATTATACCTCTGAAGGCTGGTAATGCTATTAGCTGTATTAGCTTTGGATGGGCCAGGTAAGGTTATACGCCCCCAGCGTCACTGTTGAAGCTGTAAACCTAACTGGATTTTAGTATTTTCGTTTCATTTTCATCACCTGAAACTGAGGAATATCCCTTCTCCAAGTGGAGTACCTGCTCTCACGTTTGGGGAGGTCCTGACTCTTACATGCCTGTTTAACAGAGTTGAGTCGTGAGAAAACCTGCTTATCATCTCCCCGAGTTTTACCACTCCTGCCTGACTCGCCTATCATACGCCGCAGTGTTGGTCGTATTTCCCCCTCTCACTTTAATTTCCACCCCAGAGACTTGGCTGCTTGTGTGCCTCCGCCATTAGCGAGAGCAATGGGCAAGCCACTGCGTCACGGGATTGTGGGCGTTGGCCACGCAAGGGTTAGTGGTTGTGTCTGCTTCTTTACTTGCACCGCTAAGCTTTGCAACTATACCTTTTCCTGCCTTTCCCAAAACGTATAATGTGCACCCACTGTAAAAGGCAGGTTTCCCATTTCTTACAAATCTCATGGATTATGTTTCTTTTTCTTCATTTGCATTTCTGTATTTCTAGTCCTTTATCGTCATTTAAGGCCCGGCCTTGAAGAGGACTTTCTTCCGGGACCGGAGCCTCCAACATAAGAAAACAAAGATTGAATTTATGTTTCTGCCTGAACTTTGGTGTGTTGATGGAAGGAATTACTACCAAGCGAGAGATTACTGTATTCAAAGACCTGTTGACTGAGAGCAGTGAAATACCCAGACCGGGTTTATAGTGATAGCCTGCTTGAGCAGTGAAGGTATTTTTTTTTTTTTTTTACCTCATAAGCACGACGGTACTATCCTTGGGAGTGATTACCGTCGCACTCAAGGGTCGCACCGTTGTGCCGTCATGGTGTAGAGTCGCACCTTTCTACCCCAGAGATTAAGGAATGGATCTTGCTGTCGCACTGCCATGACCACACTGTGGTCCCACGGGCCTGCGTAGTAAGTGTGGCTGGCGGGGACGTTTGGGACACGAGAGGTGCGGCGGGTCCGGCCGTCACCTGAGCCATGGTACTGGCGGCAGCAGCAGCAGCAGCAGCCGCGGCGTGGGGCGCATCCTCCTCCCTGGCCCGCCTAGCGGGGCCACCACCACCACCGCCCTCCCTGCGCATAACGCTCTGAGTCCCGTCCGCCGTAAGACACTTCTAACTAGCGTACCTCGTCCTCACAGAGGGCTTAGTTGGTGAAGGATGAAATATTCTCTAGTTTGGAATTCGCTCGATATCTATGGCATATTTCTCTCGAGTAAAGTTCATAATTTGGACGGGAATGTAAGAGATTCAACGTTTGGGTTAAGCCAACTACTGCCTTTCATTAGATAACTTGGAGACTTCAAACAACTAAATGTTGCTCGTGTTATTCCTAAAACGATACGTCAAATGAAGCCACGGGTGATAACTTTGGGGTCACTGTTGATACGCCGACGCCACCGGTGACAGCAGTGCCGTGCGAGCGTGGCTGTGGGTCGTGTCACCTGCTGTAGGTGTAGGGATGGGAGGGGTGGTGGTGGCGGCCTGAGCCAGACGTGACTTCCCGCTTGGCAGTTGTGGGCGTCAGGTTGCCGAGGGATGGATGTGTCCGGCCCACGGGATGGGTGGTTGGCCCGACACCAGCATTGTCACACGACGCTACTGCAGCAGTAATAATAATAATAATAATAATAATGATTATAAAAATAATAAATGGTTTATTATGTAAATTGCAACCAAAAGCCGAAAATGTACCGAATAAACACACATTACAGTCAGACTCAATACGGTATGAGACCCTCCCCCATTCGAGAGGTCACCAGCACAGCTAACATGGCCATTGCACCAACTTTTTTTCCGATAATTCTGGAGTGAGTGTGAATATTTCACCCGTAGAAGACACTGAGGTAACCACAGTGGAAAAGCAATCACGTGTTTCAGTGGTTCTGAAAATAATGTGCTGTTTCACGCTGATGAGTTGAACGTCTTTGTTAAGTGGGAACTGAAGACATCAAATTCTGGAGGGAAGCAAACTTCATCTTATCACAGGAAATAAATAAATAGTTACAATTATATCCAATAACATTACTCCCTGTCAGCGCTACAGAACAACTGTTGGTTCTTCAGAGAAAACCGCAGACTGGTTTTTGTGGACCTTCGGGCTGGGTGAGGTACAACCGATGATGTCATTCTGCAAGACACTTTTTCTCCAGAGTAGAATATGGTCGTGTACTAACATCACCTCTCAGGACCCGCGGAGCTACCGAGTTAGACGTGTAATGCTCGTCTACAGCTGACATTGACTTTTGCCAAAGATATCCAGTGTTTAGAATGAAAGAAAGAAGAGACTATACTTTCTCTATCGCGGATGGAAGAGCTGTAACACAATTTTTGTGGGACAAATTCTGGAGGCATGGTTTCCAGTCTGCCTGGAATATTCATTCCCTGTCGGCACAACAGGAATGAGAGATTGTAAAATATTACCACTAGATTTCAGTTGTTCCGTAGATGTAGTGTGAAAGTCGTGTCATCATCTGGGATACGAAGCAGTTCAACTCACCACTACAAGTGTCAGAAACACTATGGCTTCTCTACCAGACAGAGGCGAACATTCACTTGACAGATATATAGAAGTTTACTGACTCAGCCGGCGGGTAGTGGGGAATACATTAGTCAACACACAGGCTGCAGCTTCACACGGCCCGACCAGTCTTAGGAACATGGGAGCAGCTTGGGTCCAGACCCAGCTCTGAAGATGGACTTGCCTCCATTATCGACCTGAGGTTTACGTAAAGTAAATATATCGCGTTCATTATCGTATACACAGTACCCGCTGTAACGTAGTGGACAGTTTATCCCCAGTGTGTACAAAAGGTATAAACAGGCAAGAACATACTGTCTGTAGAGACGGTGGTGGGTGACGGGGGGAGTCTGAGGTATGGTAGTGTGAAGGCGGGAAATGGTGTTTACCAGCGTAGGTGGCCATGTCAAGTCTGATGATAAGGGTGTGTCAATGTGAAGGCATTTCCATAGACATTATACACAGTATGAGGAGATCTCGTGGCAGAATCTGGTATATAAGAACGACGAGAGTTACCAGGGTGCGGTGGGCGGTTAGTCACCCTTGGAGCAGAAGCACTGGGGTTGAGTGTCGTCGTTCGGGGCCAGGTATGCGCGCCATTGTTGTCATAAGTGGACTGAACGTTCTTATCGCTTCGTCTGAAGTTTCGTTAGGTATCGTTTATTGCCCTCGTGATGTATTGAAAACTCCTCCTTACTGTGGTCACTGTCCAGGCGGAGGCTTAGAGGGAGTTAGTACGTATGGTTGATACAGATGCCGTTAGGTTAACGTTTATGTTGAGTTTGGAGTAGCGGCGTGAGACCAGCGGGTGGCGGGAAGAGGGAGGGAGGGCGGGTGGCGGGCGCCTTCCCTGCCGCGCCCGCCCGACACAAGCACCCCTGCCGGAGCCTTCAACAGGAAGGTTGCAGTGATCCAACCCGGCCTTCCAGCGGGTAACTCCCGCCTCCTCTACCCGTGCGTATTCACCGCTGCCGTCCTCCTCCTCCTCCTCCTCCTCACCCTCCTTCAGGAACGAACGCTCTCCCTGTCGGAATGTCGCATCGAGACATCTTGGTGTGGGGTTGAGAGCAGTTTATTCAAAGGCCTTTAACGTCTCACAAGATAAACCAAACTCAATGCTCGTGTAAATACCTGGGCCCAGCCTTTTGAATGAGATAAGGGAATGAGGTCTGGATATATACAAAGGATTTTATATATATGAGGAAGAAATCGTTTAATAAAAGAGTCATTTGGCAAAGAAATCTTATTTTATAGGTTGCCGGTGCATCTTTCTTAAAAGCTTGTATGAAATATATCTGTAGAATACTTGGAAGTTTTCCCGAGGGATGGTCACTGATGTGTTCCATTGTGGAGTTGGCGGTGCGGGCGGGAAGGAAAGGTTGGCGGAGCGCAGCGTATGGCCGGGAGGTGAGGTGTGGGCGGGACCCGGGCACCACCACCCGTGCACGGTGAGTCAGCGGCTGGCCCGGCCTGAGTCATGGACCAACACAAGAACGGCCCGCGGCGGCGCGATGTGTTTCCTGTGACTGGCCGTTACAGGCGTTACACCCGTTGGTCACGTGCGCTACAGTGTCTGGCGCAGGGGAAGTGTGTGTCAGGGCGCGGCGTAGGGCGCCCGCTGGCTCCCACAGGGAACCCTCGCCGCTCCAGTAGCCTGCTTACATCACTGGTTCTTGAGCTTTATTTTGCCCCTTGACCCTCCACCACCCCCCCCACACACTCTCCTGGAGTCGATGTATGTATGATCATGGCTCGTGTTGTCTCCTGCCGCCCAGGCTGCCGTGGTCCCTCCCTTGACTTTGGGTGGAGCGCGTGTAGAAACTCTGTTTCCAAGTCCTCTGTGCCACCACAGCTTACATGTAGTTGACAGCACGTGTCTCGCATATCAGGAAAGCTGGTTGTGGCCGCAGTAGCTGGTCTGCCGGACACCACAGCTCGGGAGGTCAGGACAGTGTACAGGGTCGTCATGTGTCACCCAGGACCTCGACAGGTGTCTTCCAGCGTCGCCATGTGTCACCAAGGTCCGTGGTAAGTGTCCCCCAGCAGCTGTCACGTGTCGTCACCCAGGCCTGTTGAGGCATAACGGGAGAGGTCTTCTATACATGGCGTTTGTTGACCACTTCAGCACAGCGGTACGACTCCTTGGGGGAGGTCTTACCGTCTTCCTGACGTAATACGCTGCTCCCCGATCCCCCCAAGATGGACAGAGACCTCTTAAGGCGTATTCGAAGGACCATAACAGAGAACAACTCCTTATACCCTCACCTCTCCTCATCTCCCGTGTCACAAGCTTGGCCTGTCTTCACGCAGTGACTGTGAATAGTTAGTCATGTAGATTTTCCTGGGTGATTTCTGTTTGTGTGTCACGTGGACAGAGTTTTACAATCGTGTTGGCCCATGTAGTTGTGTATGTGTGTGTGTGTGTGTGTGTAGGAAGGCGTCTTTTATGGGCACCGTTGCCCACATTAGGGTGGGGCGTGTCTACAGTCCATCTCCCCCAGCTTACGCCAGGTGCCTTTTTAATGACCAGCGCCACAGGACGGGATGCACAGCTGGGTTGGCTTTGTGTGCACGTGTCCCTCAGTACGTTTCATATATATGTGTTTGTGTATTTGCATCACTGCCATTCTATTGTATTTGTCTTCTTGTGCACTTGTCTCACTGTGTGTTTGTGGGTATATGCGTTCAGCTTTGGTACGTGTATCTGTGTAACTGCATTCCGTCCTTCTGAATGTGTGTGTGTGTGTGTGTGTGTGTCACGTAAGAACCAGTTCCCCACTGACCCCACCACTGCCGGAGAACAGACGAGTGAAATTACCCAAGTGCTGATGCCTGCAGTACACTGTGTAGCTGTACATGTACTCCCCAATGCTCTATTAATGGGGCTGCAACTGCTTCGAGGCTTTGCTCCACTCAGGAGCTGGGAAATGGTGGACTCCTTTAGAGGAACAGCTTCTCAACGAGACTGTTCTCTTTATACATTGCAGTAAGTCACAGTGATGCGCGTGGTCCAGTATTTACTGATAACCACGAGGAAAAATGAAACACGATAAGTCCCAAGTGCACTTTGGTGTAATTACATCGTCCTGGGGAGATAGGAGAATGAGCAGTTCTTGCATCTCGCATGACCATGTCATTACGAGAAAGCTCACTTGGGACTTATCATGTTTCACTTTTCCTTGTGGTTATGAGAATATATATATATACTTACACACACACACACACACGAGATGAGTGATTGCCTGAGCGCCACAGTTGCTTAGGTGGGAAGTTTGGCTCTCATGCAGGCGGAGGACCCACGGCGGTTAGCCCTCTGACTACGACGGTACGACCCTCTGACCAGCCCCTCACGTATCAGGGCAGAGATCGGAAGGCCTTCATAGCCAAAGGTCGCACCGTCGTGTTGAAATGTCGAATGAAGGGTCGTAACCGTCTTCTTGTTGGGTCGTAACCGCCGCACTTAAGGTGTCGTACCTTCACGCTCACAGGTCGTACCTTCACTCAGTAGCGTATATGAACCCAGTAGAAATAACCTCTAAATACCCGTGACCTGTGTAGGGACAGTTGGTCATTGCGTGATACTGTTGTGCAGTGATTGGAGAGGTCAGAGGTCAGGCTTGTTCACGCGGGGACCACAGCGTCCCTAGGGAACGATCGTGTCACCCTCTCCTCCCCTCAGGCACCCGAGTGATGGCTCGCCTGCTGGCGCCACGCTCGGAGGCTCACTGGTCAGGAGGACTGGAAGGACTAAAGGAATTCTCTCTGTAGGCCACACGGGAGAAAGAAAAGATGTCATGATTTACATATGGAGTGTCCTGTGGGTGGGTGCTGAAGACCTATTTCTCAAGGCAGGACTCTGTAAGGTGATGACGGACGCCACAGTTACCACGGATACAGGAAGGGGAAATAATGTAATCATCCGGCACCCGATACCGATCAACGCTGCCTGAAAATACGAGAAGCAACGTTGACGGACAGTCAGGTAAAAACTCATAACTCAGTAGAGCTGTCGTTCCCAAACTAATTTCAGTCATTATCCGTTTTTGACATGGTTACCGTCCTAATGGCCTCAACCCACTTAATTACAGGCCATGGGTTATTAGCTACAGCTTTGAAGCTAATTTGATTTTATTTGAAAGATTGTATTTGTCTAAGCATACACAGACAGAGCATTTCTGTGGCAGTGAGGGTTTAGTGCATGCAAGGTGAGGATAGGCGAGGGCAAACACAGATCGCACGGTGGGTCCAGTACAACGAGATTAGGGTGACGGACGGGCCTAAGGCCCCAGAGCGACCTCGTCCCGTCAGAGAAGGAGGGAACTGCGTTCCTGGCACTGAATATTTACGTACACTTGGAACGCGACATAATTCAGAGGTGTTAACGTTGATAGCGATACAGAGGGAGGTCAAAATACATTCCGTGTAAGCTATACAGTACATAGATTGTACCTGGACTGGGAATGATGGAGAAGAGGCGTAGGGTACGTCAGAAAATGATTCATAAACTGACGGTTAGGTTAGTAAAAGTTATGCTCTGGTAATTATGACACATATGCGTACAGACTGTGCAAGTGAGTCATGGGCACATTGGGACATGATGAATTTGTAGGTGCATGAGCATGGAATATGCAGTGGCTACAGTTATAGTTACCAGGATATAGCATGCTACTGGTCGTTACATATGGAATGGTAATTTGATTACTGCATATATATACATTATGACTATAAAGCTCAGGGCGTGGCAGATTTTGGATATAGTGCCAGAATGTCCTCAAGGATATTACTATCCTTAATTTAGTAACTGATATGTCGCAGCTTGAGGCCTGCAGGCCTTAGATCAATAATTTTTGGATAGTAGCTTATGTGATGTTATGTCGTGTGTCCATTAACGCATGTCACAAGGGTCATTGTGGTGTTACAGGTACGGATGATTCGTTACGGAGGCGTTGGGTCATTCTGGGATATTCACATTGTGTTACAGGTCCGGAGTGGTACGTCACGGAGGTGTGACATCGTTCTTTGATGGTCACATTGCGTCACAGGTCCGGCATGATACGCCACAGAGGGTGTTGCATTATTGTAGGCAGATGATATTGTGTTACAGGCACAGAGGTGTTACAGCAACCTGTCATTGTTACGTTATTGTCATCAATCCAATAATGAGAGGATAATGACCATGATGACAAAGGTGTGCGTATGTGTGTGTGTGTGTGTTGGGGGGGGGGGGTTAGAAGTGCGTCGTAACCCAGCGGTTGATGTGGTGTTGAGGGCGGCCGAAGGCGACACTAAGCAACGGTAGGGACGTATGGCGGCCGTGACCCGAGCTGATGGGGCGGTCGTGATCTCGGCTGGTGGGCAGTCGTGACCGTAGCTGGTGGGCGGTCGTGACCTCAGCCTGTGGGCAGCTGTGAGCTCGTCCGGTGGGCGTGCAGGTCTCCAGCAGAGGGCGGCCGCTGAGAGGCAGGACACCCGTGTGGACCACACCAGCGCCAAGTGGTCCTTTGCCATCCAGTCCCACGGTAAGAGTCGTGGTGGCGTGTGGCTGTGGATGGCGACGGTACTTTGAGCAGGCCAGGGCAGCCAGCCCCTGGGAGTTGAGGCCCCCGGGCGGCTGGGTACGCAGGTGAGGCTCACCCTAGGGGCAGGGTGAGGGGTGACCCCTAGGGCTGCTGGGGGCAGCGTGTCCAACCCGCCTCATTAGGGAGGAATGTCACCACTGATTACTGCTGCACCGCTGCCTGAGATGGCCGCCGCTACTCCTCCCACTCCCGCTGCTTGCTTGCTCCATGGCACCTTATATATATATATATATATATATATATATATATATATATATATATATATATATATATACTGTTTCCCCTTTTAGAAATTAAAATACAAGAAGGGGAGGGTTTCCAGCCCCCCGCTTCCTACCCTTTTAGTCGCCTTCTACGACACGCAGTGGAGTACGTGGGAAGTATTCTTTCTCCCCTATCCCTAGAGACTGAGTGAGAGCGAATGTGGCCTTTTTCGTCTGTTTCCTGGCACTAACTCGCTGACGCAGGGGGTGGCGATGCTATTTCCTGGCGTCAGGAGTGGATGGAGGCGAGCAAGTATGAATATGTACATATGTATATTTATATGTGCATGTGTACATGTATGTATGTATATATGTATATGTTGATATGCATACCTATGTATTGTGCATATATGTGCATGTATGTTTATATGTGTGGATGGGTCTTTCTTCGTCTGTTTCCTGGCGCTACCTCGCTAACGCGAGAAACAGCGATCAAGTATAATGAAATTAAATAAATACGTACAGGTAAAACCACAAGGGCTTTGAAGTAAAGGGAACTAATAGGATTGAAACACCAAAACGCTTTACGTTCAACTAAACAGTCGAATCTAATTACACTTGACCTAATCCATCCTAACCTGGCTTACTAACACTATTCATTCTCACACAAGCTTAAGATTAGTGTGGGAAAGCCTTGCACAGAATGACATAGAACTTATCCTACAATAACCTACATTATCTTAGCTATACCGAGCCTGCCCTTGTGTAATGTAGCGTACCTTACGTTAATCTAGACTAGCCAATGCCTGGCATAAGGATGCCTAACATAGGCTATCTGATATACCCTAACCTAAGCATTCCTAGCCAACAAAAAAACTGATGAATCTTGTGTTACCCAATATGTCATAACTAAAAGTAACATACAAATGAATTCTTGCTATATTAAGGAGGAGAATATGGTGGATTCAGTCACTGATGTGGGTATTTTCTTAAAAATGGACTGTGCTTGTTATATTTGAGGACACTGGCATGAACATTCTTAGACACCCTGTCTGTGTTTACAGTGTAAGCCCTTTTTTCTGGAGTGACATAAATACAGCTTTAGTTGACAGTTTTGAATATATCGTACTGATTAGAATTATGTTATGATGATCAACAGTTTGTTGTCTCTATAGTACAAGAAGGATAAATTACGCTAACTAAGGTTGCATCAATTTCATCCTCCACAGACAAAAAAATATAGCTATTTTCTGTTCCATTGGATGCCATTCA